>JAQIWE010002992.1:0-12358 GCA_034698565.1 Campodea plusiochaeta | reverse complement strand
AAAACTGACTATGTCATCTGAAAATTCAGAATTTTTACTACAAGTTTGCAATTTAAATTAATATTCTAAAATTAATAGTTTAAAAGTTATTTCGGTGGTGTGATCTTTTGTGGACACCATGTATAGGAATCATACTTTCTTGAGGTATGGTGGCAGAAAATGCTCAAAATTCCTCTTTAAAAATATTTTCTTGACGTTTTTCTGAAGCTTCAATACTTCATTCATAATCATTATTGAAATATACCAGTATGACTACCTGGTAAAATACTTTGAAAGCTTCCCTTAATAATGAAATGAAGTACGGTATGAACTGATGAATGATAACCTTGTTTGTAAGTTTTAATTTTTCTAAAAGAATATTGTTTTTATTCAGGAAAATAAATTTGAATTTAAATCTTGATTTGCATAAAATCAAGGATTAGCCCTATAACAGAAACGTTTGATATTGTTCGCACTAAAAACAGAAACTTCAGAATAGATTGGACATTTGACCTTACAGTGATAAATTTCCTAAAATGATTTAACTGAAACTAGTTTAATAATTTGGAAGTTATAATAATCCTGTAGAATTTAAAAGTCAAGTAGCCCACTGATATATAGTGAATTTATTATTCCTTTTACATTGAACATTGATGAGAAATTTCTTCATTAAAGCAAAGATTATAATTTTGTATTGTGTAACCTACAGAGTTAAATTTATATCAATACATTTGATTAGATTCCTGGTTCTATGTTTACTCTAATCTACTATTTAGAAGGTAATTTTACAGGTAAAGTTCATTCAAAATGGGATCTTTGGAAGTTAGGAAATTTATTGTAATGAAAGTCACTTATTATATTTGGGAAAAGCTTTATTGAGCTTTATTTGGTATTACACATTTAACAATAAAAATAGCCCATCTCTAATTTATCTAATATAATTTTTATGAGTATACATCTTATAATTTCATCATGTTGTATATAATATTATGGAAGCAGGGTTTATGTTGAAAGATCTGTTGAGCAAATTTGAGCTCAGTGGAAAAACAGAAAATATGAAAAGCATCTTAAACAAACAAATGCAAACAGCGTAACATGAAAAACAACAAATGCACTTCTTTAAAAGGAATGTCAAGAAATATACCTGAACCGAGAAAAGCCAACTTTCTTTTTAATAGTTACTCATCTACAAAATTCCGCTTTGGTCCAAGTCTTTCAACAATTCAATTAGTCTTTGTTCCGTATCTTCGTGTCCTAAGGCTAAATCAATTGAGCCGATGCAGAGTAACAGAGCCAAGAGTTGACTCTGTTGGTAATCCTGAGTCAGTTTCTCCTCCGAATATTCGTAATCTTGCTCGACGTTAATCCCAAGCAACTCGCACCAACGTTTCAACTCCATCCAGTAGTCAGAGAGAAGTTTAGTGGTGGATTCCCTTCGATTCTCCGCAGATAGTGATGTTAGGAAGAGCAGAGCAAGGTCATTGGTTGGTTGGCTGTAGGTAATCATCTGCCAATCGAGAACGCAGCATGTGTTATCTTTATCAAACATTAAATTGTTACACCAGAAGTCAGTGTGGGTTATGACAGCGAGAGGTTCTCGTGGTGAGAGGAGTTGCGAGATAAGGTCTTTGGATTTTGTTTTAAGGTCTTTGAGTTTGGAGAGGATTCCCTGGCATGATGCTTGACCATCAAGGAAGTTTGCAAGTTGTGGGAAACCCTGTGGAAGAAAACAGTTTGCTGTTAGGGAAATGGAATTTTCTTAGATGTACCTTTCAGCAATTCAGTTTATTATTTCATAACAAAGATTTGTATTTCATAAAATAGATATTGTTAATAATTAGAAGTTTGTTTTCACAGTCTCAGCTATCATAATGACTAAACTTGATTTTAATGACATATGCTAAACATAGATAAATGTTTATTTTGGCTCAGAGATAATTGCAATTCCAAGAAGTGCAAAATATGAAAATGGTGTTTCTAAATAGGGGAAATTTCAGTTCTATCAAGTCCTCTAGTTAGTCTCACTGACTTAATGTGATAACTCTATAGAGACTAACTCTTTGTTTAGATGAATTGCAATTAAATAAGTGAATCTATTAATACAGATAGAAACTATAGTGACTGAAAGGTTTGGGGTATTAGTCACCAAGGAATAGACATGGTATAGAGGCGAAACAGCTGTCTTTTACCATGTCTATTCCTTGGTGACTAATACTCCAAACCTTTCAACTTAAGTGATTCTATTCTTTATGATTGTCATCTACATGGTTTAGTTCATTACCACAAATTTCTATCACTTACTTTATCAATCAGGTGCTGATAACTATCCGTCGCTCTTTCTGTTTTGAATAGAAATGGATACTTGTCAGATAACAATACATTTGAATTCTGCTTCTTAAGACCAAGTGACAAGGCATGTAGTTTCGCAAGTGATTTAACAGCAGCAGATGCCTGCGTGACAGACAGTCCCGTAGTGAATGTTGACATGGCGTAACCTTTATGACAGAGGTTCTCGAGAACTAATACTGATTCACTACCTTCTTCATATCGAGCATAGAAGCACTGGGGAATGTTGAGAGCTGGGTCAAGGTCAGAGGTGCTTAGGAGTGATTCAAAGTCAGGAACAACCTGGGGAAAAGAAGGAGATTTTATTTGTTAGATTTGGAGTTTTCATTTTCATGGAAATTAATGTTTGTGGATAGAAATGTTTTTTTTTGTGCTGAAGTAGGAGTTACAAATTATACTTACAAGTTCTCAATATTCAATTATTCATATAGCCTACCAAGATTTTTTTTATTTAACTTTAAAATTGTTTTACATAACAATTTTTTAAATTACAGAGACCTTTCTCATTTTAGGTGTAATATAAAAAAAAATCTTTACATGTATAAATTTGTATTTTTCCTTTCAAATTACAGCCTGTACAAATTAACATTGATTGAAGTAATTTGAAAAGAAAAAGGTGAAATGTTGGAAAATTTGAATGTAGGCCTAATTCAAAGTAAATGCATACACAATGCAAACAATCGCAATTGAAGCATTGAACAGCAAATTAATTAAAATTTTGTTTAATAATTTTGTTTATCCTAATCACTTAAAACTACATTACAGTCGTCTGTACTTACTTTAGTATAAAATTGTATCTCTCTAAGATCGAATTGTGCTTCCTGAACGAAGAATCGACTGAACTGATCTTGTGGCAATAACTTAACCATAAGGTGGTGTGTGATAGGTGTTCCATTGATCTTACAGTTAACAGTGATGGCTAGGAGGTCACTTAGAAGTGCTTCGGCATTCGGACAACCAGGTTGAATTGCAAAGTCACCAACTTCAATTGTTTGCTAGGGAAGGAGAGATTAGAAAAATAATGTTAATGTTATAAAGTTATTTTAATGTGATTTTTAATATTCAATTTATTCATTAGTTTACCACAGACAGGGTTGGCAAATAATACCCAGATTGCTTTAATCTGGGGTGGAATAAACCGAATTAATCCACTTCAAATTGTCCACTTTCTCCGCAAAGTGGCTAAAATCAACAATAATTTTCACAATTTTGTGCCATTAAGTCAGTAAATCAAGAAATCTTTTATCAAATATCTTTGTTTTCATTATCTAATATCAAAAATAATTGCCCTTATTGTAATGTTCTCTTCGAAAAAATGTTATTGGGCAATTATGAGAATTTTTCACCCTGAACAGGAAAATTACATTTCTGAAAAACATTAAAATTTTGAAAAAGTTAGACTAAATTAAAAAAGTTCGGACAAAATTGAAAAAACCCGGATAAAACCAATAAAGTCCGGCCGGAGAGGACTTTTTCAATATTATCCGGCTTTTTACCAGCCCTGTCTACAGATAGGTCTATTTAGGAAAATTTATATCTGGTTTGGTACTAACATACAATTAGTACTCAGATTACCTGAAATTTCAGAAAAAATATGTTGAATAATGTGCTCAGGCCTCGATATCCATTGATCATGCACTATAATATTGTGTTACAATTTCTTTTCCCCAAGAAATATTTAGTGTACTGTATAATGGTTACATTGAATCACCATAACGATTATCTTTTGAAGCTTTTTTTTTAACTGTTGGAAAAATGAGAATATTGGATTGCTTTATTAGTGAAATTGCTCAAATTTATAAGCCAATTTAAAATATTGTTTCATAATGAGTTATGACATCATTGACATGTACAAAAACTTATTATAACATTTGCGAATCTTATCCTTATTATAATATTCCTTCTAAGAAACATTTATCAACTTTTTAACAGTTTATGACCTTCTTAAATGAAATATTTCCTCTTCATTTTCCTAATGGAAATTTATAATACCCTAAAGGCAAAATAAGTTTTTTTATGCATCATAATAAAGCAATCATATTAATTACAAATATTTTTCCTACTGAGTGCATTAACATTCTTCAACTTTGAAGTGAATAGTTCTTTTGCCTCTGTGCTTCAAATGAATAAAACTTTTCCTTTGTAATATTATATAACAGCAGGGAGTAAACAAAAAGTTTGTGATTGTATGGAAAACTTTTCAGGGTTCTTTCCACAAAGAGCTTTGAGAATAATATTACTTTTGTACCTTCCTGGAGTTAGTGTTGTAAAAACTATATTCATCTGGAATTGACAACTTGTTTTAATTTGATTTGCATTTTTTGTTGGGTTATCTAAATTTTTGGTTACATAATCTGCATTGGATTAAATTGAATAAGAGGGTTACATTAGTTTTATTTTAAAATAATAATTAAGTAGAAATATTACACATTAAAATTTCAGGTTTACTTTACTATCATCCCATATCGATCGGATAGGTCAATCTCCATTCTCAGATAGGTTAATCTCCATTTTCGGTAAGGTTCATATTATGTTCGATTCTAAAAGGTCGTTTATAAACCCTGGATGATAGAAAAGTATCCCCAAAATTTCCAAAATTATTAGATAAGCACTTCATTAAAATATATTTTAAAGAGATTATTTCCCTCGTGTAGGCTAGATTTAATAAATTATGAATTTATGTTCAGTTAGTCATTAAGATTATTTTTCCAATATCCAATTAAAATAATAATAATAGAAAAAACACCAAACAAGGAAAATTGTTCATCGGATATTTTATGGAAACTTCAGAGTGTGTATAAAACCAAAGTTTGTAACATTTCTAAAATAAGAAAACAAACTGAACATTCAAACATCCATATTTTAAGTGTTCTAATCACAACAGCTGTCTGGAAGTTCCCCATGATTTAAATAAACATTGAGAAGAGTAAATAAACGTTCCATCTCACGTTTACGTAATTTCATTAAAAACGAAGACGAATTATTATTAAAGGGACAGATATAAAAAGCAGTGGGTTGTGTGCGTAGATATACAGTATAGTAAATTAGGTTAGCAGGGCTTAAGGGAAAGGATTAACTTCTCCGGATGCAGTGAGAGATATATAACTGGCAGGAGAGCACACCCAAAGGGACACAAATCTAGGATTAATATCAAATTTATATTATAACATTTACGTGAGTCAGCCTGGCTCCTCGATATTAATAAATACCAAGGTCGTTCGTGCAATATGTGTGCAGTGGATAATAAAATAGCGTGTTGGAAATGGGTTACCAGACAACTGAAATACGCGTTCAATATTTTTTTTCTGTAATAATAGTTCCCCTCAGCACACACACACAATTTCCGATCGGGTTTAAAACGTAGGTCGGAGGATAAACGATCGGAAATAACTTGTCATTATCACCAAGGTTTATATTTTCCCCTTCGATTTGAAATTGTAATAAAAGGGTGAACGGACGTGTTCATCCGGCGTAAAACTCCGTCGCGGTGTGGTTTGGTAAAAAATATAATACGTACCTCGTCTACATTATTTTCGACCCCGTTGATCTTGCTACCTTGACCGTGGTACTGGTGGAGAATCGTTTCTAACCACTCGGATGTAATCGTCGGATCAGTTTGGTCCGTCGAGTCTGTCATCCTGAAAGACGAGAAATAAAATCGATGAGGAATGCAACTCGGCTGCTGCGAAAGAAGAGATCGCACGCTGTGATTTGTTCTGCTAACGTGCACAGGCAGATTGAAAAACTCCCCTTTTCAAGCTATAGAATGACGAGGACATTGACACGCAATGACAAAAAAATGAATAAATAGGCTAAATACGCCCGATAAAGGCTTGCGAAAGAATAGAAATATTTAAATTACTTCGTTAACAAAATTAAATAAAAAATATTTTTATGACAAATTAAATATTTTTACTTACGTTTTTCACCTGGTCAAATCTGTCCCGGTATCGATACTTGGGGGGACTGGAATGTTCTCCGTTTCGATTCACGCTCCGTTCTAAATTAGTTTCCCTTTCTCTTGTTCCCTCCCTCCTTCGCTTTGAAGACGAAAAGAGGGGGAGACCATCGGTGCTACCAGCTGGTGGTGGATTGGGAAACTGCAAACGATCAATGTTTGACGTCGCATCTCGGGATCTTGCTGCTGGATGCTGAGGTATACCTTCGGGCTCACGTGCTCCGAGGACAATATTGCGACTCTTCTCGGACGATATTACGTGTTATTTTTTCTTTATTGATTTCTGAAATACTGGACATAATATACCGTTTTGACTATTCACTCTAACTGATCAGTTATACACTCGAACTGGAAATAAGTTTCAGAACCTATAGTAGCCTATTTATTATTATTTCTAAATGATATTTTTCTACGGTATTAACTTTGACGTTGACTTGTGTAAAACATTATTATTTTCTAATACTCTTTTAGGTCACAAGTCAATTTTTATTATCTTCCATACACTTTCTTAAGTTTTTAAAAGCTGATGCTTTCATACATCAGTATCCCTTTTTAAATGTCAAGAGAAATTAACTGTAATTCTGGTTAGAAATTGCTTTTAAAAACTTAATTTTAAAGAACTTTTAATCTTATCTCAACTTTGAAGTCTTACTCAATTTTACACTTTATAAATGCACAATCATTCTAAGTTCTTTAAATTCAAATGGATATTTTTAAATACAATATATTAACACATATTGGCAACATTTACTTGAAATCTGATTGAATACCATTAGGTTATAGGATTAATAAAAGTGCACTGTATGAATATAGAATGTTATGATAGATCATTTCATGCAAGAGGTAACATCGGGGGGAAACGTATTTGGAAAGTGCAGCATGCAGGGATGGGCGCTTATGGCAATACGTGACCTTATCGTACAAGATGAGAATTACTAATGATTTCTATCTTCCATGTACTATTGATTTCGAATTAAGTTCCTCAACTTTTCAATCCTGATATTTTATTACAAATTAAATTGACAAGAATGTGAAACTAGAGTTATTCTCAAATTTATTTTAGTTCATTTGATATTTACATTGCCACTGCAGTCTTTGAATTTAATACTAAAAACAACCCTATATTATCAGCATGTTAATTACAAATTAAACTGAATGAAAACTTATTTCTCAGACATCGGTTAATCTCAAGGAGACTGTATTGTAGATGCCTCAATAAGATTAGCGTGCATTGTGATTGTATCCTTTCATAAATTGGTATAATATGACGCCCATCATTCTCCATACCCTGGAGACGCTGGAGTACTAACTCGTTGATGGGGTATGTCGATTTCTGATTGTTTTAGACCTTTAAATCACGTGATGTCTTGCTTTAGTTGTAATAAAGAATCAAAGTGTTGAATCTCGGATGAAATGTTAAACTGTAATTTATGGTGATGGCATTATTAAATTGTAACAGAATATGTCTATATGAAATGGCAATAATTTTAAATATGATTTTCTTCGATTAAAGAAAATCTCGCTAAGGTCCTGTGACTACTTCATCACCGAAATGTAGCCTACATAATAATGAGCCATAATATCAAAACCTTTCGTGTTTTCGTTACTCAGAAACACGGTTCGTTGAAAGTTTCTCATAGTAACTCTGCTCTATAATAACCCGTGCATAAATCCCATAGTTTTAAGTGGTTGTGGTATAGTATTTTACTAATTGCAACCCACTGACGTCACCACCTAATTATGAATATTGCAATTGCACATACTCTAGTCCAACATACTACTGCTGCTGGAGAAATAAAGGTGTACTATACTCTATACATTCTGTATAATGTGGAATATATGGTACAATACACTGTGTGCTGACGTAGAAATTGCTTTGTTAATGTAAAAAGGAACGTCGAGTTAATATGGTGAAGATGGGAACAAAATATTAATGAAGAAATTAGGACTGTCCGTTGTATAATTTTCGGTTTATTTGAATAAATGGACTTTAGAATATTTTAGTAGTTGTTTCATACATGAATATCCTGAATTTTAGGGTTTTGCCGTATATTTTACACGCATTTTCTCCTCAATGTGATTAAGAGTGAAGAACATTGTAATTTGGTGGAGGTTCTAATCTCTTTCATATCAGAATGTAAAGTGATCATTCTGTAATACGAACTGCTCAAATCGGTTTTCTCCTGAAAAGTAAATTGAATTTATGGAAGACAAGGGATCATTACCACTGTCTGCAGACGTCGAATGAATAAATGAAGAGGCGTTGTTTTGTTTTCAGTAGGAGTGTTGGGTTTTATATACACAGTACGTGTCAAAGAAGTGTAAATTCTGTCTGATCATCCCCCCTTCCCTCCTCAAATCCTCTCATCCCTTTCCTCCTCTTCGCCCCCTCCCTTTTTCCTCCCTGTGGAGTTAAATGTTAGAGACATTCAACAAAAACAATACTTCACAGCTTCATTACAAACTTTTTATTCTGTTTGTACACCAGATTCATACACTGTTAAATGACTAGCAGTTTAAGACTTTGTGTTTCTCGAAGAACGAAATTTTGTTTTTACAAGTGAGAAAAAAGGGAAATTTTGAAATGTTGCGGTACACTTTATCACAAACAGAATTGAATTGAAACATGTTCACTCAGAATATATTCAAGTAAAAATTTAATAATATTTTCTGATGTGCAGTTGTTGTACTTATCAACAAACAAATTTTATTCTCTTCTAACTTTGGCAGATTGATTCTCAATTCTGATGTACGTTATTTTTCTAGAATCATTGATGACATTGAATTACTATTCAGGAACTTTTATTTTGTTATTTAGAGGCAATCTAGCAAACCCTATGCAATTTTTTGAATGTTTCATGGAGTCGTTGCTACTGCTGAGAGCAATCGGTGGACAATTCTCCGTTGTGACTTAGGATATCTCCTAAGGGATTTCCACAAGAGAAAAGCGTTTCTTTATTTCTTTCACTTTTTATTTTACTCTCAACTTATCTACTACCAAATTCATCAATGAGATCAGTAATTCTTGATTCCATCTTGGGACCTTTGCCAACGAAACATTCGATTGATGCAACTGTAACGGTCAGACCGTCGAGGATAGTAGATTCGTATTCGGATTTTAAAGTATCGAAAGTAAATTCGTCACTTGGAATACCGAGTTCTTTTAAAGTATTGATGAAAGACGCGTGATATTTTTCTAAGAGTTTGTACTGGTTGGCTTTCCAGAATTTGCATGTTGTACTTGTTAAAAATAACACGGCAATATCTACTGGAAGAGGTCCGATATTTGATATTTGGAAGTCGATTATTCGAGTTTCACCATCGGGTCGAATTAGAATGTTGTTGCACCAGAAATCGCCGTGTTGGAGACCATGGTAAACGAATTGTTTCCGAGTTTTACTGTCCGATAAATGTTTTAGAATAATCGATTCCAAATTCTTATGTTTTTGGTCATCAGTCATGGTTTTTATTTTGTTGAGAGCGTAATATACGTCAGGTTCGAACGCTGCATCTATGTGTTTAGTATCGAATATAGGATAATTGTCGAGTTTATCGCGAATTGCTATTGAACCTGCATGGAATTTACCAAGAGCTGTTAGCGCGTTCGAAATTTGATCGATAGTTAAACCTTCTTCTAAATTAGAAATTTGGTATCCATGTGATTTTAAATTCTTAGTTATAATAGTGTAACTAGAATTTGTTTTGTTCGCATAGTAACATTTCGGAATAGGTAAATTAATCGGAATGAGTGGAACGATGACGTTATAAAATGTAATTTCTCGTTCACTTAAACTTCCAAGTTTTTCTACTTCGACAGCATATGTTCCGGACAGTGGTTGGAGTTTGATGACAATTTCCTCGACACTTCCACTTTCACGATAAATACTGGCACCTAGAAAATAAGAAAATATCACGGATTAAAAAAAACGTTTTCAGTTTGTATAAGAATAAAAAGGAAAGTAGCCTAATACTGAAAAGTTAAATCGGCTGGTGAATTAAAACTAAGTGAGTTGGTAAATAATGAAACATTTATGACCTGCGTTTTTTTAACTTTTATCTTGCTAATCGGCATACTTTTATGAACAGTCACTTAACAAAAGATAAGATTACATACAAACTATTTTAGTTTATTTGAATATTAAACATCAGACTTGTAAAATGTTAGAATATCACTTTTTAAATATTTTAATATAGGACTAGCTCTATGTTTAAAACTACCGTAATTGAAAATAAAGTAAGACTAAGACTCTTAAGTCAATGATTCGAAGAGGTAACTTTGTTCCTATATAGTGACATAATTTTAAAAGATAAACACGAAATGTTTCAATTTCAAGTGACACCTGTCTGTCGTATATATAAAGCTATAATTTGAATTGTTCCATCTAAGTTTGTTTGCATGCTGATATTACCTAACCCATTTATTTGATTAAATGTGTATCCAATAATCACTATGCTGTTTGTATAATGTGAATAATGATACTGTAATGGAAATGTGTTGACATTGTATTCACACATTGCAGTAATGCGTTGCGGGATAGTATCGCTTCATCGATTGAAGTTTGTAATTGCATTGGAATACCCTCGACACCCAGGGTTTATGCTATAAATATCAACAGGGAGATCATATTTAAATACCCATATTGAAATATTTTATATAAGCATAACTGGGTCAGTTCTATTCAGCTCAGATAAATTTGAATGAAAGATCGAAATCTGTAAAATTTTTGTTTCTATTGTGTATCCAGCGTGTAATTATAATTCAATGAAAATGCAAGTTGCACTGTAATTATAACTTACTAACTTCCGAGCAGAATATTCTTTTTCGATGGATGTTGATTACTGATTATTTTTCTGTTTTGTGAGACTTGTAAGTTTGTAGTCTATACTTTATAATTATTGTCACTTATGCATTACAGTCATGTAACTTAACTACTTTTTAACAAAAAAACATCGCTGTAATGAAATTAAGATGCTGAAAACGTTGAAGAAAGTTTCGCAATAAAGTAAGTGAAGGTGGGAGTAACATAAAGTTCCGAACACGCAAAAATATCGAATACTCATCCCTCATTTCTGGCATCACCTATATACAGGTAGAAGTATATTACACGTTTCAAAGTGTCAGGTAACATCTCCTCCGAGCTCTTTTCCCTTTACTTTTGCCCAAGTACTCACAGTTGCACTACGAGATATCAATAAGAGATTACACTTTTAGTGATGGTAATACGGTTTTTATTAGAATTATGCTGATTTGACTGTAATTTTATATATATCTAACTAGTAGAAGATTCTTAGTAATATAATTTAGGTTATCAATTGTTAAAGTAAATTGAAGTTAATATTACGGCAACACACTTCTTGGGCTATTTTGTACCTATAGCCCATGCTTGCATTGATTACTGGGTCTTGGAAGAAAAAAGAGTAATTTGAAAATTAAGGTATATATAATTTTATATTAAAAAGTATCGTGTTATAAATATTACACTATAGTTACAAATTTCACTAATCTATAACTTAATTAAGCTATTTTTTTGCTGTACCCTCATGAAGTGTTATTTCCTTGTAGGTATAGTGGTGTATCGGTGAATGATTAGATTGAGTATGTATCGATTCCGGTAGCAGTTTCAGTGCGGTACAATATATTACTCCTAGTAACCTTTCCGGTGTAGAGAGCAGGTCGTTTTATGCTACGTGATTCTCAATAGAAAACACATACAAACATGTGGTAGAAACTTATTCAGTTGAAAGTGGCCTTGCTTATTGTTTGAACACTGAAAAAAATGCAGTCGCTGTGCAATGAATTAATGAAGCCTGCTGTTGAATTATATAATTTTGATTTTTGATTTTTAGTCGAGGGGGCATTCACTGCAAAAACAGCAGAATTCGGAAGTGAGTACCCTCTCGTTATTCTTAATCTCCTCTCAAATTATGAAAGTTCATTACTCACATTTGTTATAACGGCAGTAATATCAGCAAACAACCGAAGTATCGAGGAACAATCTAAGTTGAAAGGTTTGGGGTATTAGTCACCAAGGAATAGACATGGTGTAAGACAGCTGTTTCGCCTCTTAAAGGCTC
>JAQIWE010002991.1:0-12360 GCA_034698565.1 Campodea plusiochaeta | reverse complement strand
TTTATATCCCAGATTATAGAATTCAAACATCAACAATGACAAGGAGCACTCAGCATGCAAATATTTCTGGAAACTTGGTATAGTACACAAATAAAACAGAAAACAATAATTTATTGAACTGCTGCGGGACTTGAACCTTTCACTTCTCCTTTACGAGCTTTTTAGAGCTGGAGTCAGTAAATTTTTACGTATATGAATGATAATTTGAAAATTGGATATAAAACGAACTAAAGTCATCCAGCTAGTAATCGATTGTATACTATTTACAACTTTATGAATGATTTTCATTCATTAAATTTTAAATAGTTATGTGGAAAATAGGATATAAAGTTGCATCATGGATTCAATAGAGGTGATCTGTTTTCCTGGCTGCAACTTTTCTTACTGTTATCGACCTGCAGTCCATTGTATTTATGTCATGGGGAGGTATTCACAGAAAAGTTAAATAATGTTTTGAATAGTTGAAAATAAAATAATAATTGTTAATTGCGGAGGAAGGCAAATTTATATTTCAACCTGCATTAAATCCTTTTCTTTAATGGGAGAATGCATCGTCATTTTCTAATACTTTTCTATTGGATCCAATAACTTTTGTACCATTCAATGTAATATACAGTAGTTAAACTTCGATATTGTTACGCATTTGTTTGACCTTTCTTGTAGATTTAATGCAAATTAATTAATCGATTACACTCACTTCATTTCTCGAACACTATTTCCAGAATTCCTTTTCATTGAGTTTCGACTCCTGGAAGAAAAAAACTTTTCTTCATCTTCTCACAGAAGAAATGCAAAGTTGTGTGTATCTGTTTGTCAGTTGATGAGTTGGTGCTAATTACTTTTTAATATACTTCTGCTTCCAATAACTCAAACAGGAAATGGGAGGGACAGCAGAAAGTGAAACATGTTCTCTCATTTCGTTTTTTTTTTTTTTTTTTTTTTTATCACAGATGATATGTATAAGCGTTCTCCTCATCCTTGGTGTTATACTTCACTGTGAAACGATATATTGAATTGGTAGTTGCTTGATAGGATACAACTACAGGTACAGGTATTGAAGGAATTTGACTTTGGATATTCAAGCTTATATACTTGTTTTGTAATTGCACAGTAAAAAACGGCGTAATAAGGAATTGCAAGAAAACTTTTGTCGCCAAGATTCGGTACATTGATCTTATAGATTATGCCAGTTTATTTCTTATTGTGAACATGATTAAAAGCAAAACAGAATACAGTATGAAAACTATATATTATCATCAAATTGATGATTCCAGAATACTGCTCTCAATTTTAAAATTATACTTTATTCTTCAGTTTTTACACCAAACAGATAAAAGATAATTTGTATATTATCATGGATGCTTTATAATGTTTCATAATATTGAGAGATGATTGTATAATTTTTTTCATACTTATAAAAATTATTATTGGATCTCGAAAGAATATTAGATGTGATCAGGGAACCGCTTGATCTTGCATAGAACCTATTCAGTGTTAAATTAAAGAATAAAATATAACATGAACGCAGACAATGTCTATTGTACGGAAACTATAAGCCGGCGTATTTTAAACATAAGGCAAACACTGTATACTCACCACTTTCACTATTCCATATTTTTAACTGTTCTCAAAAGTGCTCTTCGTGTTTAGAAAAAAATGGTAAATATTTTATATCTTCCCCTATAAATACTTCTTTCTGTGATATAGAGTTGAGTTCTGTTTAGACGGGAAATTCTCTTGGGAAAAGTCGTCGAGTCGGGGAAAAAAAGAATGAAATCTTTGGGGACAGATTTTTATACTGAATTTTTGATGAAATGAACTTGTTAAATTTACATAGTTGGATAATTCAAAAGTTTTCCTCTTTTATTTGAGCTTCAAGCGCTTTTTGTAGTATGAACGTTGGAGGAAGACTGAGAAGAAGACAGACATACAAAATAAGTGACGCGCAATTTATTGTTTCGTGTGAATCATTATTTCGTTTTCTATATATATTATACGGGTATGATTATCTTCCCGTATATCGAATTATACGTATATTGGAAAGAAATTGGGTATTGATAACGTTCGGAAATGTATATAAGTCATAGCGAAATTTCTACGTTTACTGAATTTCAAAAATGACTTCGGATAGCAAAATCTGTCTGAGCAAATCAGTATTTCCAACCTGGTAGCACTTTGATATTCTAATCTGAACTCGACTCACAGTTACCGCTGAGTGCTGACTGTATATAGGAACATGAAATATCAACAGAAGTAAAAGATATAGAAATATACAAGTGGGGTCTTTAATGAAAAAAGGAGAAAGCGAGCCATCGTCCATGATGAATAATTACTTTTGTCGACATTTGAAAAATGAAGCTCAACTCCACTTGAAGTTGAGTTCGATCAGAATAATACAATGTTTCACACACAATGTCTCACAATATTGATTTCGAGTTCTGAGCAACAATATATTCTTATATTACTTAAGATTTTCTTGACTTACATGACTATATAATAAGAACATGTGTATACAGTCCTGTACAGTTTATTATATTTTTGTTATAAAATGGATATTTCTCAAGAGATAGACATGTTATTTTTATACTCGTATAATACCTACAATATAAGAGCGTTATAAAGTGCTTTCCATATATCTGATGATCCTTTCTAGTTCCGGCTCAGTTATTCGTATTATCACCCGAACCATCCTCTCTTTAATAATTATCTCTTTTTCATTTGAGTTGCGTGAAGAAGCCTCATCAAGATCTTGAATTCTTTTCTTTCCAAAAACGAATCGCCTCCAAAAACCTTAATGTCAGGAATAGATAAATTTTACCAGATCTCTTCGGGTATAAAGTCTCATATGTTAACTGTCAGTACAGAAACACAACTTCACAGATGAACGTTTTTCTCATGTTTATTACTTTGGAGAGAAGAGGTATGTTAAAATGGAATAGATTTTATCTTAAAAAGTACTTGATTTAAAAGTTCTGGAGGAAGGAAATATTTATGGTCGTTAAAATGATTGACAGTTTTATGCATGGCAAAATCAGAATTCTGATCTTCAACTATAATATAATCATATTTATTTGAACATTCATTCAATATAGTCTATTTCACAAGAATTTATAGAACTCCGGCACTATATATTATATTTATCGTTATTGCTGAAATTTAGAATCAGTAATGACAAATTTGCCAAGAAGTCTATCAATGTTGGCTAAGAAAGAATTATATAATGTCAAAGTGGATGGAGTATAATAAATAAAAATGAACATTATTAATTTTATGAACAAGAGGTGTATACGTATGCGATATATCCGGCGAGTAATAAAATGATACTTAATTTGATACATAATTATTTACAAATAGATCATGGTGCTAATACGCTATTGATGTAAACATGAAAGTATTTTCTTATTTGTGTAGAGTTTTGAATATAGCTCCATCCAAATATATTTCTTTAATATGCCTTCTTCTCCCGCCGCATATGTCATCAGTGCGATATAAATTAACAACATTATTAATTTATTTATGTACATAAATATATTATTGTTATCTATTTCTTTAAAGCGTCAATAAATATTTTTAATATTTTGTGTTGCTGTTTATTGTATTGTATATTTTTGTTATTTCATTTTTTTTTTCTTTGTCTGTCACTGTAACTGATTATACTTATCTTAATCGTTGTGTATAAGACGATAACAATAAATAAATAAAAAAATAAGCAGAATTTAGATCAACAGTAAACTTTTACAAAACGGTATTTTCCAGAAAAAAATTAGATCAATATAATTTATACATTTATACGCTGCATGATAACTTATATGTTTTACCCGATGAAATTATTTCTATATAAATTATCGAAACAACAACAACTCCAAAAACGGAATCTAAAATAATGACTAAATTCTAGAAAGAACTGAAGAATTTAAATGGAAAAATTGATTTTCGAACAGTAAGATTACTAATATTGTTCTTTCAAATGAATAATTTGCAATATTCATGATTTTTGATTGCTGTATCAGAGTATATTAAAAATAAATGGTAGCAACAAATCATATAACAGCATCATACAATAAAGTTATATCGGAATAGTTGGATTTATATAATTATATATTTTTTAAATAGCTAGCCAACTATTTTCTACTTCTAAAAAAATCAATACATTTCTTGGTATTATATCCTCATTAAAAGTATTAGAAATCCTTAGCAAATCTACCTGAACTCCAAACATTTGATGTTCTGTTAATGGGAAGGAGGGGACACAACGCCTCCCTCTGAACATCTCCCAACTCCGCCTTCATTCGGATCTTCAACTTTTTATGTTAATACACCATGTTGTTGTGATTAAACGAATTCTAATGAAATTGATCGGTTTTGCTTTAATAAAATTAGGTAGGGAATAAAAAGGGTTTATATAAAAAGTGGATTGTTACACGATATAATATGGATGTCGTTTATTCAAGAATGTTGATCCATTTGTCTACACGCGTGTGCGCATTTAATTTATAGTTGCAGTCATTATATAGTTTATTAACTTTGGATTTGTGATTTATTGGTAATCAAATGAGGTTAGTTACTCTGTGGAGCAATTGAAATCCTTTTGAAACATAAAGTGAGGATTCTTCCGGAAAGTTATACTTTAATATTTATAGAATTACGAAATATCTTAATAAAGCATGTAAATTTGAACTCAATTATTACGTCATTGCATATTATTTTTATAACTCATTGCTCAATAATAATATTATTTCTGCAGAAGAGAAACAGAAGAACTCTGCTCAAAGGTGATGTTACAAATAAGGATCGAAATCCTCAAATGTGGTCCTGCTCCTGAGATATGGTGATAAATATCAATTTGAAAGTCCCCAAATCTATGTTGAAAAAGGAAATATTGGTTTATGTTAGTGTACTGAAATAGACTGAATTTTAAGTGACATTTTCTCATTATACAAAGTCCCGTACAAGCATTCTCATTCAGAAATCCAAGAAATAATATACGACAGGGGACATATAAACCCTTCGACACCTCATTGGAATTGACGTTGATGCAATCCCCGGATGCAGAGGTATAATAATAACATTCTAGGTAAATAAAATACATTTAATCCATTTGGAGCTAATTGTACGATTCTATAATAATGGCGCTCCATCATTCATCAGCAACCTTTTCAGTTGAGAATTTATCTCTATACTGGTATATACTCAGTCTCAAAGCAAAATTCAAAGTTCCCTTCGCTTTCTCCATTACCGGCCTGGAATTTAGGATTGAGACAGCTATGGTACACCTATTTTGAAAGGATGAACTGGATTAACTTCAGAGGTCAACCTGAAGGAATATTGGAAGTAAGGAAATATATTGCTCCTCACAGAATTTGAACCCGAAACCCTCAAAATTGTCAAAATCAACTGCTCCGTATCACATCGAAGCTACCCTATATACAACCAGTGTAATTATTACATTTCACAATCACATAAATTATTTGCATACTATATTCTCTGAATAACAAAATAGTACAAAAAACTGATGCAACAACTTATCAAGTTAAAAATCTCCACATTTAGATAAATCAAACGCATTAAGGAACATCCAAAATGTTCACCAACGCCTTTTGAAACCAAAACTGTTTATCATTTTATTTTTATTTCATTCTTGAGCAACAACAGCAGCATAATTCATGATCGATTTAACTAAGATCCCACCTATCACCCGTACATAAAAATTATTAGTCTCTTCATAAAGGCGGGATTTGACTTAGCCAAGATTCTAGAGATTACCAGACATTTTTACGACGTGGGCAATGGCTGCTTTAATAGCTAACGCATGGAATTCGGGAGTTCCTTTAAACATTAGAACCTCCTTATCATTTTTTCTATACTTTAAAAACAAGTAGTACCTGCTGTAGTAATTATAAGTGAAGTATGTAATATATAAGTATGATTAGAAAGTTATAGCTTCTATTTGGGAGTGAGTATCCAATAAGGGGAGGTCAGAATGGCCTATTAATTTGTGGCTTCTGCTTGTTTTATACAGGTTTCAGTGTGCATGATTTTGGTTTCCATGAATTATTTACCAAAGAACACAAGATTACAAAAATTCACAAATGATATGACTTCAAAATATTCCAGAGATTTAGTTGATCACTTATTGGTGTCATATATAACTTTTTGCTTATCTTTTCTACATAGATTTATAGCTGCTGTACGCTGCAAGTGTTTATTTTTATGTAAATTCAAGATTTCGTAATTGACCAAATGTTGTTTTTATTTGGTACTTTGTTTGTTATTACCATTTTCAGTAATTTTTATGGCTGTTCTGTTGTTGCTTATGTGTATAAAGTCTGCTGTATACTAGATTCAGAATTTATGCTCACTCTGTCAGTCCTTGCTCGGCAGATTACTGTGCAAGGTCTTCTGTGGGCTATTCTAATTACAGGCAATTCTTGAAATCAGCAAAATGAAAAGAAAAATGAAGAACATCAAAATTTAAAAACCTAAATATAATTGAACAAAAACTGCGATTGTTAGCAGTGGCAATGAGGAACTTATTTTCTTACAAATATCATTTTGAAATAACAAAAAAGTAGAAGTATTGCACAGAGATTATCTATTATAATTTCAAATGAATAATTGAATTTTATTTCCGCATCAGATAACAATTATAGAATGTAGTCGTCTCAGAACAAATAATATTTCATTATTTTTTACTTGCTACTCAAATTCAAAAATGTTGTACTGGAATTTGGATCCGATGAATCACTATTTTGATTCATTCTCTGTTAAACATTAATATGAGTTTATTATTATAAGATTTTAGCATATTATTTTTAAAATAAAATTTTGATAATTATATTTCTTTATATTAAATGTATAAGATATTGCTTTGGTATTTCAATTCATGACGGTGCTGGTGTTATCTAATGACCTGATCTGTACTAAATACACACAATCATGTACTCTAAAACGATTTACTGAAATTAACTAATCAAAAGTTATAACTGCGCTATATGGAATTGAATAAAAACAGAATTTATATTTTATAATCTGGTAAAGTTAATTAGAGGGCTTGCAGGCTATGAAGTTACTGTTCAAATAGTTCAAAATTTCAAATAATATACAATAATGTCAAAAATATTCACATTATAAAGTTTATCGTTTTATTTTCTTTAACTTTCAAGGACAAGGAAAAAACTGAATTTTTATCTATTTGAACATAAAAATAGTACTTTCGAATATCCCATCAGAATTGACGTGTATACGTATTCAAAATATCAGATAGCAGGCAATATTCTTTCTTTGAATATTTTTATATATAAGTAAACAAATATACACACGATCTAAGCTTTGTTTGATTCCAAACTTTACTGGAGACGTAACTTCTGAAATGCATGAAACATTCATAAACCGAAAGAAACATAAAACATACTAAACTCGAAGAATACAAACTTTAAAAATTTAAAGAAAAAAGTCTGATGCTTGAATCACCGTCTGTCATTATGTTATCGTGCATTATCGTAATATCGGCAAGGTATATTTATGTATTTACACATCAATTGGGAAACGTGGAAAATTTGAAAATTGTTCTGTTTGTTTTCATATCAAAAGTCTCAAGGGATCAAGAAGTATAAGGTATGCACGCTAGTACGTGATGGGCACACTTTTGTTGCTCATATTGGTGGTCAATATTACATGATTTTTACAATCGAAATTTACTTTAGCATAATTATATTTTGTATGTTCATGGACCTGGGGGGAGGGGGGGGGGGGGTAGCCTAATTATTGTAATATGAGTATAAAATAGTACTGTATTTTAAAAAATAATTCAATTATGATTTATTTTTACAAAGAATGGAAGAATCAGTTAATCAGAAGATATTTTTAATTTATAATAATGATCCATATATACACAGAGATTCTGGTCTAAACTATTTTGTTTTAGAATTATAATTTCTATGCAGTGCTGAATTTGTCATTTTCAATAATTTTAATATAGAGATAGTTTGAATTGGAATTATCATTAGTTATATTTTTTTTATATTATCAAGACTTACAAAATGAAATAAAACTCAGCGCAGCATGTATACAATCATGACTCTAAAGAAATGAAAACTCAACTTCAATGTAAAATGTTAGATTATTTTACGGATATCATATTACTATAATATATACGTACATATTCTTTACTCGAACAGGTTTGAGCTTATACTGAACTGATGTACATTTACCTTATTATAAATGAAACTTTTGTAACTTATTGGTGCAATGCATTCAGCAAATCAGTAGTGAAGACAAAGACGATCTGACGTTCCAGTATTCTACTGAAATAAATAATAAGATGTATAGATTTCTTTTAAACCTGTAATATTTAGTCCCATTTTCCAACAATAGTCCTATTTTCCAACACACAAATTCCTTTTCATTTTCTTTGTTCTCTATTGCATTCGCTTTCTCAAGGGACCTTTAATTAATTTGTGTTGGAAATCGGGACTTCCCGCTGAAAAATAATGAGCCTTTAATCAAATAACATTTTGTTTAATTTCATATATAGAGGCAATAGTGTTTTGATACTTCGAATCCAGAGGTCTTACACAATATATTAAAAACTGTAACCTCAATCCTTTAGTTCTTCCCCAACCCTATTCTTCTTTCATGTTACATGGGAGTAAATTACAGCCTCTTTTATACCATCCAATTTTTTAAGACAAGCACACTTCTCAGCATTATTTATAATAAACCGTGTATACAATGCAATCAAGTACCTAAGGTAAAAAAAAACGTCCATTAAGACTGGAACCCCGTAGAGATTGGCCCACAGCAAACGAATTTAAGAAAGAAGCGCTCCTCAACCGTATCCAATTCCCAACGTCAGATGTCAGGCTTGTCACTCCCTTAGCTTTCCAAAGTTTTCTAGTTTTTCTGTTTTCTCATTATTACTGTTGTTGTATATAAGTTGAAGTCTAATGTTTATATAGTTTAGTTTGATAGTCGGATTTGTATGGAGCGTTTAAGTAAATAAGTTTGGAGCTGGATTTGATACAGTGGAAATGGAAAAAGCGAAACGGCAGGGGTGATCACTCGGTTTGAATCAACAGTGTTCACGCAGATTTGAGATCTTGCAGAAATAACTTGTCTTCTATGGCATAGAATAACGAGACTCAATTGTTAGACAGTGTGTCTTATTTTCATCAGTGACACCACTATATATTTGCAGAAAATCAATAATTACAAAAGTCTTTTGTCACACTAAGAATTATACAGATGTCACAGTCTAAATTATTACAACATACTTTATATAATATAGATTTGAACTAGTGTGAATAAATGTGTGAATATACATGTCGAAGGTAAAACAATTTTAAAGCCGGCTACAAAGTGATGAGAATGTGAACGATTTACAACAAGTCATTAATGTAGAATTATGTTTTTTTTTTTAAAGCTCTGAAAGATTATTATATCGAATTCCGTACACTATAATATCGCCATAATGTGCATTTTGTTAAGTTCCTAACAATTTATATTTATACAATTCAGTAAATATATAAGGATACAACAGACTTCGGAAAAAGTATATATATTTTAAAATCAACGGATATATCTTATATGACTCCACAAAAATATAAATATAAATTGCGTATAAGTATAAAGTATAAATTCTCCCTCCCCTGAAAATACGTGATAATTCATCAAAATACATAAGTAATTTTAAAGCCAAAAAGCTTTGAATTTTAAATTAGTATGGCAGCAGAAAAAATCCACTCACACTTAGCAAATACCATTTAAGAACATTGAATAGCAAATACAATTTAGAAATATATAAAACTCATTACTATTTCAAATATGCATACACCTTATCCTAAATCTCCCCAAACGTAAAACAATCCTCCATTCATATCCAATGATAATCCTAACTTCATTCATAAATTTATCTCGCATTTGCATAGAGTGTGCCGCACAGCGTAATAAATGGCGACTGCTTCTTAGACATGTTAAATATTCACTAATAAATCACATCCTAAATTCTTCATATAGCGAACAAAAAAAAATCACATCTCCTTTTGAATATAAACGAGAGATGATACAATAAATCAACAAAAACTCATTTTCCATTTCAAATATCCTTTGTCTTCAGAACTTAAACTCAAAAATAATGAGTGTAATAGGAAAGAAGATATTTCTTTTCTTTCCTTTTTTATCTTTGCCTACCTTAGGTGTGAAACGTATGACGCTAACATTAAAAAAGAGTTAAATAATGGGAAAGAACTTTTGTTTATGACTCCGAAGCCTTTTTTCTTGTTTTCTTGCCGCTAAGCTTTGTTCCATACAGTCATTTACTACTTTTTCTGATTTAGTGCTTTTTTTTTCTATATACGCTTATGTCATCGTTGAGTCGTATTTTACCGAAAGTTTCAAAGTTGCTTGCTTACGGGAAAATTGATGATCAGTTTATAACTTCATAACCAGGGTGCCTTTTAAGAAGATAAACTTGCTCCACTCTGATGGTTTTGCATATCTACAAAAGTATCCTAATTGTATAGCTTTTTAGAACCGAAGTATTGTTTTCACTTTAGACTTTTATTTATTTATTAAGCACCCCGTAACACAACAGGTATTCATGTTCTTACAGGTTATAAAAATGTCTTCTAAAGGGAAAGAACACGTAGATAAATTTCTTAGTAGCATTTTCAATGGTTTTATCGAAAGTAAATGAGAAATTGCTTTTTAGCAAGTTACAAAAGTTGATGTGCTTTGAATGGATTGGTTGCTGCTCTAAAATTATTTATAATATACTCTTTAGATATCTCCCATCCAAATATCAATTATCGTGTTTCAGATAATTTATATCTAATACAGTGTATTATAAAATTTCCGGAAACATTCAATAATTTCCCAACAGTGGATATTAAAAAAATATTGTCGTAGGACAAACATTATGTAAAAGGGAAAAAAGATGAATGATAAGTTTTGGTATTTAGACCTACAACACCAAGTGCTATGTAAATTAATTATCAAAAATTGTTCTCATTAAGCTTATACGATGTCCCTGCTGCTCTTTTATTTCTCTTTAGATTTGGAAAAAATAGCACATAGTTGGAGGATGTGTCCCTGCAATTGTTACTGCCGTTGCTGGGGGATACCGTTTTTTTTATTAAGATTTCAGTGGAGTTATTGCGCAAGAAAAATGTACTTATTGCGCAAAGTGTTATAATTCATTTCTCTTCAACAAAAGCTTCAAAATAAATGAAATTTTGTGGAAATATTGTGACAGTATTGTTTGACAAATATTATCAAAAATATAATCGTACTACATTTTTGTAACAACTATTCAAAATGTCTCATGCATGATTTCTAAGTAAATGTAAAATCATTATTGATTCTACGAATAAAAGTTCTTAAGATGAACAACGAAACCTATGGTGTTATAGAGTTCACTTCAATAAGCATAAAATATCATCGATAGCTTCACATCCTATGGAAATTAATACAATTCCTGACATTTCGATGATGATATTTAAAATGTCGACATGGATATTTATTAATCGATATGTAAACACTAAACAAACTTTATATTGTAACCTATGCATAAAATGTTTAATGAAAGTAAACATATATTATACTCTTAAAAAGTAGAAAAAAGTTGAAATAATTTAGAAACACCTTATTGTTATTCTTCGGCATCACCATTAATAAATCAGTTACCCCAAAGTAAAAAAAAACCTCATTTTAAATCAATTTCTTCCAAATCCGGAATCGAAGTTGAACTCGATGACATCACGATTCTTTTCATCCCAACGCGGATTGAGAGATGCTATGAACAGCCGATCGACCTGCCATCTGCATTTCAATTAATCATTCACCCATCACAGTTGCTGACCCCCAGCGGCGATACTTCTTTCTTCCTATTGGCTGAAAAAGACAGTTCTGAAAAAGACGCCGGCTCGGCTGGAATTCTACATTAACAGAACGGCGAAACAAAAGAAGGTAACGTACAAGAACAAAGAAAATGAACTTTTTGCTGCTGTTGAAGCCTCATTGGTCATTGCTGACTTAGGACTATTTTTTAAAAAGTTCTTACCTTTCGCGGGTATAGGTGAACAGATGAAAGTTGACTGCAGATGATGCAGGAGAAAATTTATGATCTTTCTCCAGATCGATTTTATGTTCTAAGAATATAGAATAATATAGCCATGATTTTCCTAAAATATTCAGAATCGAGAAAACGGAATGTATATTATCCTGCTTCTAAAATGTGTATGCCAGGTTAAATTTTTTGCCATTATTCCGATCTATATTTATTTATACTAACGAGGGAAGTACCCCAAGTGTTCAATCCAGAATTTTATCCCACTTTGGGGATTTATAGAGGTCACCTCACTG
>JAQIWE010002990.1:0-12361 GCA_034698565.1 Campodea plusiochaeta | reverse complement strand
ACTATATACTAAAGATTGTTTGAAACTTCATTCAATAAACTTATAACAGCAGTAATATACGTAATATTATATTTGAGGATGCTAGTCATTTTAGTGATGCTATATTTTATAGAACATATAGATAGTACATGTATAGCATTTCATTTTCTTCTAGCTATTAATTTCTCATACACATAAAATTATACTCACGAATACATTATATTTTAAAGACACCCCATTTTTGTTTCGTGAATTTTCCCTTTTTGTCGCTCTGAATTTTCTGGTTACTGACTGCTGTCATCAGGAACTTTCCTGAACAATAATGCACAAGAAAGAAATCCATAAGTCACTTTTTCCTCTTTTGAGATAATTGTATTTAAAACTTTTTATTATTTAATATTTATTGAAATGGTTGATTTAAAGTTGCAGCTTTGAAATTTTGTATATAGTTGTTGCTTATGGTGATAACCTCATATCAGGTATGCTTCTTGTAACTGTGTCTCGTTTACGAGGTTAGATAGAGGCTCTGCCTCGACTCGGTCTCGGACTTCGGAAGCTCGGACTCGTTTCGGAATGAAGTCGAGCCGGCTCGTAAAAGGCTCTCTCGACAAGTCGAGCAGACTCGAATTTATTACGAATGAACCCTTACCGAGCCTGTTCGATTTCATAACGAGCCTTTTAAGGTAAGGGCTCGGGTTCGTTCGGACTCGACGTCAGAATGCTCGGACTCGTCTCGGGACTCGGCATTCAAAGGCTCGGACTCGCAATGCTCGATTATAACAAGCGGCTCGCTTCGGCAAGGCTCAGTAGAAACCCTAAGTATATTACAGTATTACGAGTTATATTTACTCTTGAACTGAAAGGAAGCTATGCTAGCTGGTTCTCTAATATTCAACGTATTAAGCTTTTAACATTTAAATTATTGCTGTGAGATTTGCTTTTCTTTCTTTAAATTCAATAGGAATGATAACCTTATAAACTTACTTTTAAACTGTCTGATGTCATAATACATTCTTCATACAAAAAACTATATGAACATCTCTAATTTCCGAGGATATAATGCTATAATCAGGCAATTCGCACAATGGTAAAAATATGTATGTCGTGAGGTAGCACAAGTAATGCTTGTGTTTCCATCCTAATTACTATGGAACCATATGTGCTGGTATATAGAGAGATGAACTTACAGTGGCATTTTATATACACATCAGCAGCAGGTGCAACTTTTCAGTCAATAGATATTCTGCAATTTCAATAGGTTCAGACAGTCAAAAATATTAGCTGAAATCTGACTTGCACCTCAAATAAGAAGTACATCAAGGACCTCATTTTGGATTAATTAAGTTTATAACTTGTTCTGTGTGTTTTACTGATCCATATTGCAGTTTTCAAATTTCAACCAACAATATTCGGAGACAGCAAATAATCCAAGTTAATGCTAAATTGGTAAACATGTCTTCTTCAGATGTTCTCTAGAGTTTCAAAATCATTCTGAGTAAACTGTAACTTTGTAATTTTCGTAATGTAACGGAAATTTGTAAAATACATGACAATGAAGATTTTTGTTTGGTCACTGAAATACTTTTTTCTCTTTCCCCATGGTACGTTATTTGAATATATAGTGATAGACCCTATCGTTATTACTATAGAGTAATATAACAGAACTAAAAGTTTACTATTACTATATGATTATATATGCTGCATTCATCCCAGCAGCATTTATCACTTTGCGGAATCATTTTTGTCAAATTAATTTTTAAGAGATTTAGTTTTCAGCATATATACTTCCTACTGAATGTACCAACTGGTGATGTACACCTTTGATTTGAAGCTAATTATTCTTGAATTGATTAACCAATTGAAATGAAACTGGGAGTGTTTCAAGCAGAAAGATATATAGTTATACAATGGTACTAACATCATTATTCTAGCCCAGGCAAGTATATAGTAGGGTTATTGGAGGCATTACTTTTCACTTTCGTAATATTGTGATATACGTTTTAAATATTTCAATGATCACACCAGGACGTTATATTTTATCATACTAACAGGAGCGGTCATCATGCTGAAAACCATGCAGTATAATTATGATCAACCAACCTACGAAAATTGTATGATGACGTATTTCTATGTTATGACTTATTCGAAATGACCAGGAATTTGAAATATATACCTACTATATCATGTAACTCGATGAATTAATGTAGTAATATCATTCGGAATACTGTTAGCACTGATGGAGTATTCACTGCAGATTTTTATGTAGAGCGGAATTCTAAATTGCATGGAATTGAGTCGGAATTCGGAAATGGTTGTACACTAAAATTCGGAAGTGAATACTTTTCGTTTGACACATTATTTGCTGTGTTATAGAATAGATCGTAAACCTGATAAACTATTTTCAAATCATTCAAAATTCTCAACTTCTTATATAAAGGTTCACTAAATAATTTAATATGCAATATTATCTGACATTGCTGATAATTACAGTATATTGTATATTATTTTCATCTGCTACAGGATTTTAATATATCATTTCAATGCATTCGAAAAATACATGATACATCTGGCATTGTGAATTGAAGTAAAATATTATTGTTGTATAACTACAATATATGCAGCACTTTTTCTACTATTTTCACTGATATATTTTGCTATTCTATCTATATTAAACTAAAAGTCGAGTATGTTATTATAGCTTATGAAACAAAATAATTTAAGATAGTGTTTAGAATAATGTTTAATTTAATATTTCTCTGTAATGCTGAAGAATGATGATATCTGTATTTCATATATGGAAGTTATAATTCCCTTGGTTCGTAATGACTTCAACAAGCTATTGTTGGAATGAATTAAGCTTTTAATCTACAGTAGTCGAGAGTAGTAATACATTACAAGTGCTGGGAAAGGGGAATAGTAGAGAGAGACACGACAATAATATCATTGAAAATAAAGGCGGATATTAGTAGTGTTATCGTACATCAATAAAACAATTTAGGAGATATTAATTTACGTTTAAACCCCATTATATAGGAGTACTTCAGTTCAAGATCTTTTCCTGTACACCACAGCCGCTGGAACATTTATAAAAGATACAACATGTTTTATCTGATATATTATTGCTTATAAATTAGTATAAATGCGCCCAAAACAGGTCAACTCTTTATTTGCTGTTTTAAAGTATATTTGGAAAATATTTATTTTTGACTATAAAACGAATTATATTTTCCGGTTCCTATATTGTATAGTCAATAATAACACTTCAGACGAGACTTTCCTGAGTCGACAGTTAGAAGACGAACATTTTATAGAAAGGACTATGCTATGACCTGACTAAAGTTCAACAAACCTCCCTCGCAAACCTCCCATGATAATCAAAACCGAAACGAGTTCGGGCCAGGTAAAGGACTCGCCTGAAATTCGAGCTTTAGAAACACCACTATTCAAAAAAGAATAGAATACAAGTTGCATGCTGCCAATTTCTGTTTTCTGGGAAATGAATTCTGAATACATTCTGAATAAATAAATGAATTCTGAATCTGAATATAAATCCCGGTCATTATTATGTTTTAAATCTATATTTATTCTTAAATCTTACATATTACTAGCGTAACGTTCTGCTCATACTTTACTCATGCGTTTGTTTTATTATAAATATTATTTAAAACATTAAAATCAGTATAAAGGTTTCAAAATTACGACTTTATATTAGTGCCCACAGCGTATATAATAATCTAATGGTTAATTGTAGCAATGAGAATATGTTGTCGAAAGTGAAGAGCAGTTGAATTTGTACCACTTGGAATGAAAGTTGTCGTGAGTGATTCTGTGTGTGGATCGATCAATCTCAAGTCGAGAAGAGAAACTGCTGGAGAAGGGGGGGGGGGTTAGTGAAAGAGTTAGAGAGAGAATCAGAAAGAAATATGCTAGAAGCGCGAGATCTTGGTTAGAAGTAGAACGAAATTTTACACCAAAACTTCAAAATATTACGACAACATTTACACAAATAATAACGACAGACCTTATAGAGATCGCACCCCTTTAAACCTTAAATTTATTTCTCTTATTTTTTAATAGTATAAATAACGTATACATCTGCAATTTCAAGCTTATATCATGCTGTTTTCTTTTTTACAATTAGCAAAGAATTTTTTTACAATTTCTGTACATTAAATAGCGATACCATTAAAATAATTTTAACAGAGTATATATAATAATATAAATATCAAACTGAAAACTACAGTGACAAGAGTCAAACTTAACTTTTATAATGCATAATTTTTGGATATAACAATAAAACTACTCTCACTATGCTTTAAGTTAAAGTATAATTTTTTTAATGATGGAGTTTACTGTTGCTCCCACGACGAAAAGAAATAATTTCAGCTTAAATGTCGTTTTACTCTTCAATTTTATTTTCATCTTAAAGAGTTTTGCCTTTTTGTAATCTTCTGGAAACCACTGCCGAAATTGTAATTTTGATATTCACAAAAAATTAAATAAGCGTTTGGAAACGATTTTGACAAATAATTATGTAGTGGTTAAATAGTTCATATCACTCCTATACTATAATAAATAACTATACTCAAGACCACTAAGTCTCAGCATGAAACAAATATATATATATAGTATAAAATTATTATTGATAAACTTACGGAGTTAATTATATACGACATTGAAACATTACCAGCATACAACCATTCATGAGGAGTACATTTATTGAGGGAATCTTTAATAATTAAAAAAAAGTTTATACAAACCTTAAATCCATATTTAATTTTTTGTAATCTGTTTTCTTTTTTTCTCCTTAGTCCCAAAGTTCTCCTCGTCGAGTAGCTGTTCCAGTATTAGTTAAAGATGGTAAACCATGTTCTGATGGTGGAAATATTCAGTCTTCAACTTCAACTATTTCAACATCAAATAATAATGTTGCTTCTTCTTCATCTTCATCTGGACAAAGTATAGGAATTAATAGTAACAATGGTCAACAATGTCCATCACATAGTCCTGCCTTGGGATCACCACATACAGCACCATCACTCAATACAGGTAAGACATCAAATAACATTATCTATCTACACTCAAGACTCAACAACTCAAGGACAGAAATAACTTTTATTCTATCCAGTTTTGTTCACCTTCATGATAATTATGGAATTTCGTCAAACACATTTATAGATATTAGAGTTTTTTAAAGAGACATTTAAATTTTAGAAGGCTATGGCTATATATAATAAGTATAGGATGACTATAAAAATTAATAACTCACTCTTTG
This sequence comes from Campodea plusiochaeta, assembly GCA_034698565.1. NCBI lineage: Eukaryota > Metazoa > Arthropoda > Diplura > Rhabdura > Campodeidae > Campodea > Campodea plusiochaeta. The sequence goes on along the minus strand of JAQIWE010002990.1, from coordinate 7,107 downwards.
AACTGTCGTCATTTTTGAATGAATCATGTTTTTATTTTCACAATTATAAACGCCTTTACATGGTGATATACACCATCAAAAATTATTTCAAATAAATTATTATGCCATTTTTTAGTAATGCACTTTCATAGATATTCTTCAAAATATGCCTAAATCAAATTCGATGGAACCTCTTTGACATGGAATTAGTGCAGTAAATATAAAAAAAAGTTAATGAAATGATAGGAGATGATTATTTTTAATATTTAACGAGAAGCAAAGGTAAAACATGTTAAATTTCAGAAAAATGTATCGATTAGTTTTTTAGCCATGACGAATTTTCTATAGTGCATGAACATCAGAAATTGATTATGAAAATTTATTCCCATCACAAATAGTAAATGATATATTTTTATGAAACTTTGTAGAGAATTTCATATTTGATAAGCAATAGGTATGAAAAAATATCAGCTCTTTATCTTGGTTTATTTTATTGGCAGAGTTTTGAAATGTTGATCAGCCATTATGGGACTTGCAACTTGCAAGAATGTGTCAATGTAAACGATACAAAAATCTATGTTACAGTGGGATATTTTTCTGTAATTTATAGTATGCTATAGCGTTTATCTCTGGGTCATAGCTTCCTATAGTCACTCTGTATATGTATATTTATTAAAACTAAATTATATCTGAAACAGTTACTAGGCTTATATTACAAAATACTGATTTAGAAAAATTAATCATCTGTTATCCAATAACAAAAATACAAAGAACGTTAAAATACTGTAATAAAATATTCTTGCTGCTCATTTTTTGTTGCAATCTGTAATATGAACAATATTGCTTGAAGATAAATCAAATCTGTTCATTTAAAAACGTGATTAACTCAAAAGCGTGAAAAGCCAGTCAGAAAAACAGTTTATCAGCTCATTTTTTTATAATCCTATAGAAATTGAGATGTTGGTTTTATCTGAAGAGATCATATTCATTTGAATGTATCTGAATTATGGAATTATTAAATTACAAATTTCAATTGAAAATCAAAAAGCAGGAAATAACAATTTATTTACTACAGTACAAATAGTTCAAATTATGTTATAATTATTAAAACCCAAAGGTTTTGCATAATGTAATGATATTGGTATGTAATAAAAGTTCTATAATAATTTTCTTTTATATCGGAGAGTCTGTAATATTGCTGTATTTGTTTCAGTGGGTTCGTTAAGTGCAATGCCTCAGAGTTTTGGTTCAGTAGTTGGTGGTCCAACAGGTTATCAACGTGGTGGTTTAATGGGTCCAACATCAACAATGGGAATGCCAACACATCATCATCCACATCAGCAACATCATCAACATCATCATCAAACAGCAACACCAACATTATGTTCATCATATCTTTCATTACAAGGAAGAGCATGGTGAAAATATACAACTTAAGTGGATTTAGAGACAAATGTTCAAAAAAGTATACGTGATTTTCAACACCAAATTTTTAAATTATAGTCAGTTGGAAGCACACAAGTTTTTATGGTAGACTTACTGATGGATTAATCATTTTCATCATTTACCAAAGGATGTACAAATCAACACTGCAATTTTACAATTATTGTTTCAATATTTGGTATACATCATAATGCATGTTACACACAAAATATGTGTTTCATTCTTCTATATTGTACAAATTATATAATGTGAAAGTCAAATGTTATTTGCAACTCATATAAATAGAAAAAGAAGCAAGCAGGTTTTTACCTGTGTATTTTATTTTTTTCTTTAAATTTTGTTATTTATTTCATTTTTCAAAGAAAATAGATGGAAGTGATGAAATTTAAGTTAATAAAAGAATTTTTATAATACTCTAGTTTCAATTAGTATCACCAAACCATTGTAAAAACATGACATAGTCACTAAAACTCTATAACACTGGATTACCCGCGATATATGCATTACAATTCGAAGGCGTAAAGCAGCTAATCATTATTATGCTATAGCATATTTATTTATTACTTTTTTATGCACTTTCTGACAGGTCTTATATTATGCACGACTCCTTTAAGTGTAGGTAATTACATGGAAATTTGTAATCAATCCATTCATTTATCGTCTTTTTACTATGAGCCTTGTGAAATCCTTCTTAAGCGATCCCCTCGTAAAGAAAGTCATAAAAATGATTTGAAAGTCAATAAACACTCTCTTAAGAGATGTACAAACAACTTTAAAAGGAGGAGGAGGGGATGGATCAACAGCTAACTTTACAATTCATCTCAACTTCATGGAAGAAAAATGAGAGAGGAGGAATTTTTTAAAACGGATAATAAATGGACTTTTGAAAGTATATGAAGAACATGGATTGAAAAATGTAAATATCAATGAAGCTCACCCTCCTTGTGAAAGCATTTATTGCAAACACTCATGAATAAGATATTACGTTTTTTAATACGAAAGGATATGTACTTCTTGAAGAGGAATAAAATTGTAGAAGTATCATTGATTATATTATTATATCCCTCCAATAATGTTAGAAAGAGATTTTGTTTTTGTTTATTTTAAGAATTAAAATAATGTTAAAAAAACGAATTTTCTTCAATTAAAATATTCTGCAATCTTGTATCTCCGATAAAGGGAAATTATATGTATAACACGATTGCCGATTAAAATACTTACACATACATATCAGTTTTTTTTTATGGAATAACTAAATATGAAAGTTGAAGTAAGTTTCTAGTGAAGTTTTTATTTCTTGAAAAGTAACAGCAGGTCTATTCTGACTCATTAATGAACTACATTCAGTTTCTAAATTCGTGGGAAATTTTCCCAACCTTTGCAAATTCTTACAAATATCGAAGTTTTCAAACCATTTGGGTCTTTGTAAAATAAAGTTGGAATCCATGCAGGTATATATATCCACCACAATATTCAGATTTGTGTGGAAGATTAAAAACATCTCATTCTAACTTATCAGCAAAATCTGACTTATTCTCTTCTGTAAGTATATTTTGAATACTATGTGAGAGTATATAATTAAATAAAATCTCAGGTAGTTTTCCCCTCTTCGCTGCAGGAACATTCACTTCACTTTTTCTTCAATCTCCCTAATTTGCTGTTACGGTTCATTTTTCCCATGATGGTGGTCAACCATAAAAAGCAAAATGATTTGTCTTCCTGAATGAATGTGTTCTTTTGTGCTGTATTAAATAATAAGAATGTGTTGTTTTATCTATTGGTAGAATCTGTTTGGTTATGTGTCAGCAGTTGGTAGTGAAGGGGAGATTAAAATGATAAAGGGGGAAGTCATGAGGTTACGAGAGAACTCATCACCCCCCCCCCCCTCTCACTTCCTCTATTCAAAACATTTCATGTCGCTAAATCAATCAGCAATAATCAGTATTTGCCTTCCACTTTTATACTTCAACGCACATTTTAAACGCTGCAATATATTTCTTACCAAAAAGGTTTATTATAATTAATTAACTTATAAGGAACTTTTTTTTATTGACATTACATTTGAAATATAATGTATTTTTAATTTTGAAATTCTATAAAACTAAGAGCTCCTATAGCTTCGTTGAGCATTCTATTCTATTTATTTGAAGAATGTGTCTATACCTTATATATGTGAGAGTGTAAAGCTAAAGTATTGTTGTGTATAGTGTGAGAAAAACCGTATGGTTCAATAGTTTTGTGTGTTTGAATTGTGTGTTGAAGAATTAGTATCAAATGACAGAGATAAGTCACGAACGTATTCTTCAAATAAAATACTCCTATCACTCACTCTTACTTTTTCTCATGTCATGGCATTTAACACATATGGTTTAATCTGTATGTTCATATTCATTGTACCATAACCGCAAATACTGTCTGGTATTTTTACTAATAGGAGTATATTGACTCATCTACAGTCTATAGAGGAACTCACATAAACTCTCTTAACTTAATAGAATATTAGCAAGATCGACTGTTTAATAATAAACCAATAATGAAGTATGAAAAAAAGAATTTAGAGAGTCTTATATTATTTGCAAATCTGTGCATACTCAAACCATCCCTTATCCTCACTCAGAAAACATTGTCGAAAGATATAAAGGCAGAAGATCCTGCAGAAACTAAATTTTATAAATGACCCAAAATATATTTGTAAAAGTTAGAAAATGAAAAAATAGTATCCCAACGGTCACTCTGCTTAAGATCTAAATTTAATGCAGTAAATAGTCTAAATACAAGCTTTACTATTCTAAACGTTTAGTTTGCTGTCAACATAAAATAATACAAATTAAAATTCTTATAATTCCCACTCATCTTGAGATCTGGTGATATTCTATTTCCATTTCAAGGAACATTGAAACAAAATGATTCCTCGAAATCAAATTCAAAAATAATTTAATATTTTACTCTTCGTTTTGTAATATAATAATAGGTGTTATGATTTCTGTCCCTTCTTCTCGCCTTCCGTTTTTAATATGATCTGAAATTGGAGGTCTTTTGTATATCTATATAGCTGTATGTGTGTGGATAGGTCGAGGGGAGATTGGTGAAACGTCATTCACAGCAGTAGACCACCTAACACTATATACGCCTCAGCCAAGAAGAGAAAATTGGAACTCCCCTCATTGGAGTTAATGCACTCTTTCTTTTCTTGTCCACAACAGATCCCACTCAATACCACCATCCCTTACACCCCCTCACCCCTCTCCCTTACCCACACCCCCCCCCCCACACACACACACACCACCACCACCACACCACACTGAAGGGGAAGAAAAGGACCAAAAAGAGGAACGAAAATTTAACATATTTTCAAACTCTTATATTCAGATCAAAATAATCGCAAAACCAATACAATTTTATGCTTCCAGGAACATTTCAATTTTTTTTTGTTCTAAAGGTAGTGGTAAGATTTTACCTAAAAATGGATTTATGAAGAGTCGTTGAATCTCAGTAAATCTATTTAGTTTTCGTGATCTCCGAGTTTCAGAATAATGGAGCATTATAGGATGAGTGGAAAACCTAACAGTAAAATAAGTTTAGAAAACCACTATCTTACCCTTATGGAATAATTTTATATATACAGTTGAATAAAACAATTATATGAAAGATAATTCAATTACATTTCAAGTATTGTAGAGAGTCATTAACAGTTATAGTAATTGAATGTATTTATAATAATTGTTGCTAATTTCTCTCTTAAAATAATAAATAGAATTTACTGTATAGTCATTTACTATAATATTGAGTGTTTCTCAAAATATTGTTATAACTGAAATGGATATATTCCATAATAATACATGAACTGTGACCGAAGTAAATATACTTTGCTACTATTTTCTAAAAATATCTCAAATATGATGTTAAATTTACATGTCAATTGTATTACCAATACCATATTCATCAATTAAGTTTAGTAAAATAATGACAAAACTGTGAGTTTTCCAAAATCAAAAGTGGAGTATAATTCATGTGAAACGGATCTCTTCTGACATTTACTTTCGTTCTTGTTACTCAAGGTTTATTGAAATGTACTACAGCTTGTTACTGCTGCGTTTTGAAGTTGTGCTGCATCTAGTACTGTAAATGATTGTCACTTTCTATGAAAATGTTTTTGAATAGAATAGGGGCGTGAAATATTGTTTTGTGATGTTTTTGCATGTATAGGACAGGGGGTGTTTTATTGATGGTCTAAAAGGAAGTGTAAGTGACAGGACACAGAGGGGGACTCACACCATATAAAAGATTTATTGGCTGGACAGATAATAATATCACACCGGGATGGGAACGTATACTCTATTATGTAATAACATGCTTTAGAATATACAATTAAAAAAAAACATTTTGATTTTATTTCATAATTATTTGTGAAAATAATAATATATATTTACTTTTGAAAGTATGTACAATAGTTTTTGTACTTGAATTTAACGAAGAAGTTGCCATTAGTTTCGCAAATAATGTGTATTACTTTTATACATTTCTACGTCACGGAAACTATATCTTTATTTCTTATATTACTTATTGCAAAGAATGCAAACCCGTAAGTAATAATAATAATTAATAAGAAGAAAATGAAAGAGAAAGCGTTTAAGTTATTATTTTACTCAAATGGTAACAATATTTCTCCAAACAAGGAACGAAAATTTGGGTGAAAACCCTACCAGATCTTAGTTGTCAGATGCCAACTGATACTCAGCACAGACATAAAAGTATGTGATAACTGAAAATTTATTTATATTATTATTCTCTATTTTTGATAGAACAAAATATTTATTTATTTTATCATTTTTTACGGGATAAACCCTCTTACAGAAAATGCAATCTATAAATCACAAAATGGAACAATAAAACTAATTCATTATAGTACTAAATAATATCACATAAAATAATTATGCTAATGCGTGAGGTGTTGTTTACTTCAAAATAATTAATAATTATGTGCGAGATTGATGCTTTTTTTCTGTAGAAACATAATTATTAAATATATGAATTTCTGATGATCCAACTGACCCTACTTAATTTACCGTTTATTTAATTCCAATGAATAAAATGATTAAAGAAACCTTTATTTGTGTTATATTTTTAATTATAGAGATAAATTCAGATAATATACGGTTGTGATATTTTAGTATTGTGTTTAAATTTCTCTTAATTTATAACAATATATTAAATTTTATCTCAGTCATTAAAGAAGTCAAAATCGAGAGGTAATTCACTCTAAAAAAATGTACACCTGAACTCCGATGAACTCCTAAGGAACTCATAAGGAACTCCGATGAACTTCTAAGGAACTCTGATGAACTTGAAGAAACTCCGACGAACTCCTAAAGAACTCAACAAGGAACTCCACTTAGGTGTACACTGAACTGCATGAGTGAGTTCCCCTAGGTCAAAATATTATTTTTTACAGTACTGTGTTATAAAAAGAAATGTTTGACAAAGTAGGTATTAAATACTAAACCGATTTTTCAGAGTGATTTTATACTTCTATAATTATAAGAAATCGTGGAAGCCCATAACCTAAGATTGTTGATAATATTCAAGAAGGCTAGTAATACAGAATTATTCCGTAAATTTTTCAAGTTTATTGTAAACTCATTTTCAAACGTTTGAAAATGAGTTTACAATAAACTTGAAAAATTT
>JAQIWE010002989.1:0-12362 GCA_034698565.1 Campodea plusiochaeta | reverse complement strand
CATTCCTCACCTCACTCTATACAACGTTGCCAAATATATTTACTACATTTACTATTAAATTAAACCTAATTTTTGTCTGTTTTTGAATTAACCTCTCTATAAATGATTCCGTCCCTGTAGCTCAGTGGTAGAGCAATATGGTCCCGGGTTCGATTCCCGGCGGGGACTTCATTACAAGAGGTTAACTTTCATTTACATAAATACCCTTTAAATATTTAAAAAACCCATATAAATATTATCCTTACCATTAGATTACCCGCACCACAGCAGCGCACTATCTGTCCGTCCTCTCTCTCTCCCTCCCTTCCTCTTTACCGCCACTTCAGATTACCTCCCACCACCACCCCCTTCACCTTCTCTCGCCCTTTTCTATCCAAAGACGAGATCGGCGTTTTAAACTTTTTAATATATTGAAAACCAATTCATAATTCGAAAACGATAACATATTTATTAAAAAGCGATCCATAAATCAACGGGGCAGCAAAATTACCCGCCAACAAGATTTCTTTTCTCCATTTAACTCAAAACACGAAAAAGCAAAGCAAGTGATATTTATCTTAGAAGAGTAAAATGCTTGCGACTTTTGACACCGTGACAAATGACGTTTTGATTTCCTGAGTAGAATAGCATTGCCACAGTCTGATCACTTGAAATGTTGGTAGAAGAGGTCGGGCGGACGAGAACCATACAAAAAGTTGATGAAGTTACTTGCACGGTTTGAAGAGTTCAAAGCGAGTAAGCAATTTGTCATTGTTTGGGTGACTACGTCCGTAATTTGTCTCGAGGGAGAACGAAACTAAATTACTAAAAGGATAATACCGCTCTTAGTAGTCGACGTTTCTTTAATAAATAAAGGCGTTTCCTTTATATTCATTTTGCATGATGACACCAGCAGCTTTCATAAATGTTTATCCTCTGCATCGTTTCTGGAGATTACTCTGAATTGATTTTGTTATAGAGTTATTTAGTTTCGATTCAACACAGTTGTAGAGTTATAACCGAGGGGTTACTCACTTAATTTTTTTCTGTACACCATCCGGCCACCGACAATATTAGGGGGGTGACCGCACCGGTGGCCACCAGTGATTAACCCATCGCTTATAACACTGAACAGGCAATTATAATAAAGTTGCTGAAAGAACAGGCAATTATAATAAAGCCGCATTTTAAAAGTTAAAATGTAATATCAAACAGAGAAAATGTCATTTATTAATCTTTTGGAATGGAATATTTATTTATATATATATATATATATATATATATATATATTCTCATGCCCCCAATCTGAACAAATAAAGCAATGTTATAATACTGTAATAAGTTCAGCATGCATGCATTGTGTATTGTTGCAAGTAATATTGAATTTTGTAAATAGTGTTTTGTTGAAGTTATTTTTTGACTTTGAATCCTCTCGTTTTCTTCTTCTTTCTTTGACAGTTTCCATTCAAAAGGACCAGGAGGAAAGACTTCATCATGAAGCCCAATACAGAAACAGAGACTTGGCATCTTACGAACATTCGCTTCTGGATGGAGAAATGTTTCTACAGGTAAATCAATATTTCCTTTATTTATTTCGTATGGAATTTCATTTAGTGAAATGTTCTGTGAAAAAGGTAGAAATTTATGTTAAAGTTTGTAAAAAGATCAAACAGCAAAATGAACTGTATATAATGATATTCTCTAGTGTGATTAAGTAAGAAAAGGTGGAGAATATTCTATTCAATACTTACTCTATTTTAAGGGATGATGACCATTTACATTTGAACTAATGCTATAATCCATACAGAACACTTTGATAAAAAGACGAAAAAAAGTACTTAGTTATATGATATTCTTAAAGATTCTGTGGCATAATTATTCATATTCTCGTATTAACTATACATTATAAGCAACAACCTGCAATAACCTGAAAATCAATACACACTTTAAAATTAGAAACCCCATTCTATATCAAACAGAATAATACTACATTTTCCATTTGACCCACAGTATACATGTGATTCTACCTCTCTAAAATCATAAAGGTCTGTTTAGTCGTTGATGCTATATACTTTTCCACAGGAACTATAAAAAGCTTGAGGGAGCAATACTCTGTAAAATTCTATAGTTGGTAGGATGGGTATTGATTTTCTCCTTAGTTTTCGATGGAGGGATATACTCTACCTGTTTTTCTGAGAGTACTACTTTTGTGTGGATGGGAACTTTTATTTCTGGGAAGGAAAACTTTTAACTTTCAATGGTATACTGAATAATTGAATGGAACAAAGGCAGAACAATTTTTGGTAAAATAGAGAAACTTTTATGTAAAACTTGAAGGTTCTCTTTTTTCTCTATATGTGCATCAAGCTCAACAGAATTTTCCGTCCATGTAATTATATCGACCAATATCCAATACTACATTAAATTAAAGGTATAAACATCAACAAAAAGTACAAGGAATATGTAAGTTATTTATCATGTAAGATTCCTTAGATCCCAGTGTTATGATATGGAAATTTGTATTTTCGGAAACAAATACATGTTTTAAATGTTTCTTCAGCATATTGTAAGCAGGACACTTGTGAAAAATCTGAACAATAATGGCACTATATAATTATATATGGAAACCTGATTGGTCAAATTTTTATGCAAGCTGAAACCAAATTTCCGGCGTATTTCATATGATATACATTTATCAACAACAGAAATCCAGATCGCGAACACGTGTCATCTTCTGCAATAAGAATAAAAAATTTATGAGTAATAACTTTCCAAATAATCAAATAAAACAATCAATGACAAATCAGGTGATAAATATTTCAATAAATAAAATGCATAAATGAATACAGGTAAAGGAAAGCTTAACTTAAGTTCTCTTATAGTAATCATCAGTTCCACACCTCATACTCCATCAGAGGGGAAAACTCTGAGATTCCAGACAGAAAAGACTCAAATCGACCTTCATCAATCTTTCCTTCCACCCTACAGTGGTATATGAGATGTTACTACAAAATAAAACTTTACTTTGGAAGCGGGAAAAAAATTCCTTACATTAATAATCCTCGCCTCATTGTTCACATGATGTCTTATTGAGTTATCAAAAGTTACTTCAAAGGCACTTTCATTAATATCGAAAGGAACCGTAACAAAATACATGACGAGACTACATTGCATGTTTCACTCATAGGATATCAAACTCATTTAGAACAGAGAGTAAAAAGAGTAAAAGAAACTTCAAAATAAATGACACGAACACCTCGGAAATAGAATGTATTACGATGGAAAAGAAATGATTCAGGAGTAGTTGTTACATTGTTTTAAAGGAACTCGATGAATGATAATTAATTCGATTTTGGAATTGAATAATTTCAATTAAATGAGTTTTTTTTTTACATTTTAATATTAATTTATTATTTTGGTCGTATAGTTCTCCAGATATATCCATAAAACTGTTTTTCAGTTATAATATCATTTTTATCAAAAAACTGCAGTGAAACATGTGCATGATATTTCTTATTTTCTGGAAAATGAAATATAAAAATAAATAACTCCCGAGGCAAATATCCAGCAAATTTTGTTATTTAAAAATGTAGGTATGATTTTGCAGAAAATGATATTTGTTAGTAATAAAAAAAAAGTAATAAAATTTACAACATATATCAATGAGCAGATTTGTCCTATAAAATATTCACAGAGCATGTTCTGGAAACACTCTGACATTACACAAATAATTGACGTACTATATCATTACTTCTTATACAACTCTTGACTATATTTACAAATAATGTCATACTGTACACTATATATTTTATAATAATAAATACAGTTGTAAGCAATTTAGGTACATTATGTTTAACAACTAATTTGACATTTGAAAACGATTTAGATAACGATTATGTAATTGTCCTTACAGAGTTTTGGAAAAGTTTCAAGTATAGACTATACTGTAACATTTCTGTTTCTCTTCAAAAGACCAATTGGAACTTCATTCAAGAACTGAAAAAAGTTTTTTTATACTTTGAAGTATTTTACCAATGTTTCCCAGTTTAAAAGGATAGATACAATATTTAATGAATAGAAGAAAACTTTGAAAGTTTTGCATAGTATTTCTGAAAAACAAAAGTTGCAACAAATAATATTCAGGATTGATGTTGGTAGGGTAGTTAATTTTATAAGGGTTTTTCGGATTTATGTAAAACCCTCACTTGAAGTCTCTCTGATTATCAAGTGTGAAGTTATTGATCCTTATATAGTTTTATCTCATCGACTTATAAAACAGTTAAGTTATCAAATAATTACTTGCAAAGGTATACTGGAAGATTTGTACAAATTTAAAAAGACTGGTGAATTATTTTACTCTGAAGAATCGTATTATATATATACAATTTGCATTAAAAATGCAAATTGTATGGATAAATATTTTTATTTTATTGTTTTCTGATCTGTTAGTATTTTCTTCACAGCATGGAAAACGAGTGACTTTTATTAATTTTTTCCTATACAATATACTACAATCATGAATGATTATATTACAATTACAAAATACAACGAAAGTGCCTCCAACCGAAATATTTTAGTTGTGTGAACTTGACTTTTAATATGACATTAATATTTCGAAGATAATATAAGATGACATTATCAGACCTACATAATATATTTTACTCACTATACTTCTGTAATAACAGCAATAAATAATATCATTTTGCATTGAATTGCTCATACATTTACAAGGCAATAAATACTGTTTGTTTTAGGAAATATAACATACAAAATAACTTTACAGAAAAGAAATTACAATATACGATGCAATAACCATAAAAGAATTTTCCGTCTTTTCTACAAAGGAGAATAAACATGGATAAATAATTTATGAAGAATGGTATAAAAATTGTGGAAAACCAGAAAATTGTGTTGTTATTCAAAACATGTCAATCAGTAATTTATATTTGCAGTTATATAGGAAAATATTACTTTAGAGCATTATGTAAATATTTTTTAGTTTTAATTACAATTTTTTTTCAGCGGGCGTATTGTTCTCCATTACAGCTTATCGAACCTTGAGATATCGAGTACAATCAGACAATAGAGAACAAAGAAAGTGAGATGGTAATTGTGTATGGTAAAACGATACCTCCCGCTGAAAAAACTGCACGTTTAACAAAAATTAAATAAAGTATTTTATAAATTAATTTTATTACATGAAAGAATTGTGAGTTCTGGTACATACACCTGTATATTATTCTTACCTCGACTACATTACTGCAGTATAGATCTTCCTCAGAATGGATCAATTTTGAAACTACTTTAAAATATACAAACACTGGCTATTTGATGTTACATTAAAAAATGCATTAGACAGATTATTGCCTTTACTATTGTTTTCAACTAAATGTGAAGTTATGAAAAATATTTAAAATAGTTTTAAAGTTAACCACTGCAAGGAAGTTAGAGCAGAACCAAGGCAATAAAACTGCAGCAGAAATAATATTGTAAACAGACATTTTTACTTTGTTCACTGAAAGATTCAGCAGTTTCTTCAATATTGTATAATCCCTTTAATGTGAACCCTCGGTCCAAAGGTTCAATCAATAGGAAATTAACATTACAGCTAATTCATAGGGTTTAAAACACAGCTGACAGGCGATATGTAACCTTGAATTTGTATCATAAGCTTTGCACGCACGCACGATGTTGACCGAAATTAACCCACTCAACTCAAATATGCCTTTGCAGGGGATCTTCCTGTCAATATCGAACTTGCTACATGACAGTCTGATGTCTATAACTTTCAGTTTTTTTTGTTGTAATCAGAAATATATGTTGTTGCTTATTGCAGTCGTCGCTGCTATTTTAAAAGTTTGGTCAGATCTTTTTGAGCATTTTGTCAGACGTGTAGTTTTTTTTTCAGCGGGAGGTAGCGTTTTCCCACACACATTAACCGTTTGACTTTCTTTGTTTTCTATTCTACTCGATTTCTTAAGGGACCTATAAGATGTGTTGGAAATTGAAACCTCCCGCTGAAAAAATGGGACTTTAAGCATACCGGTATTGTAAATGTATATCAAGTCTGTTTGGGGAAGTGATAACATAAAATAAATACATGTGAAAGTATAGGTACGTAAGTATAGAGAACAAATATAGTCATTCATAAGGATTTATCCTTGCATTTTCTTTGTTAAAATATATGAAATTTCTGACATCTAAACAAACAAGACTGGCAAATTTATATTCTGTATGCCTTTGTTGACTTTATTATTTGATATTGAAATGATCTTGGAAATACCACAAACACTGAAACCTGAAAGGAATATTTCATACCTGAACAACGGCATATACGTCGAATGATGTGAGGTAGATAATTATATAGCTAGCAAGGACATTGAATGTCAACTGTTCTTTGCAGTACAGACACACTCAGTAGTTCGAGACATATATGCTTTTTTGAAATGGAAATATAACGGAGAAAAATATGGTTTACTCAAAGAATACAGTTACGATCTCAATGTTTTACGAACATTGCAATTTGTGACTAACATTAAACGATCCTTTGAAACTTATATATAGTAAGGCTTGAGGAAATCAAGGGAGATCTATTATAATTATTATAAAGAAACTAAATATGCTTTTTCTGTATGAAATGATCCCATACTTCATGAAATCCTTGTACATCTCCCTAATCAACATAATTTAACGTAAAACAAATCTCCCAAATAAAGACAAACAAACCAAGATAAATATTTTGAACCCCGATGTAAAGCCGTGGAAATTTAAAGCATATATGATATATCTATTTCCATTGTACTGAAGACATTTAAGTATTTTCCTCACTGTAAAGCCATTAAGATAGCTGACATAGAGTTTGCGTGTACTGAAGAGATTAGACCTCCAACAGAACTATCTGTTGCTCGCACTTTGTTAGTGGAAAGGAGAAGACCTCTGCTTATTCTTACGTACAAATAAAGTAAATATTTTACTTTCCTTCTAGTGAATTATGCACTTAGGTGGTTACGTGCTACCGAGGAGAGAAACGTTTTGCTTCAAATGAAGAATAGCTTTCTCACCGAAGAATTTGGGCATTTTCAACTTGTCTCGTTTTGGAGCCTGGTGAGATCTTAGGTTTTGCTCCTATCGAGCTTTGAATTTCTTTTTTCCTTGTCTCCACGTGAGGTTTTTTATTGTTTCCATGGATTTTGAAGAGAATTTGTGTTACGTAGATTGTTTTTCTTTTTCTTATTTTGAGTCTTGTTATCCTTGAAGGCCCTGGATTATAGCGTGAAACGTATAATTAGTACTTTTTCATTAAGAGTGCGAAAAATGCAGAGATTTTTGTTTTAAAAGTCAATGTCTATCGAATTTATTTTGTGTTGATGTTTAAATTTGGCAGTGTAGAATTTTTTTTTCTCTCAGTGTCACAAGCTCACTCTATCGTATCATGGTTTGTTATTTTTAAAATAAATGGTATCATTTTATTTATAAAATAAAGTACAAGTCGTATCATTTGTAATTCCTAAAAAGTGAAACTTCAATTGGTAAATAGTATATCCCTGAGAAAGCAATTTCAATTCTACTATTTCAATTAACTTACTGAAGGAAAACATTCAATTATCCTTTGCTGAACATTTTCTCTAACCTTCATGGTATATCATATAAATGTACTGTAATACAAATGTATTTTCTAATATGAGTTGTTCCTACTGACACATTATTTCTTCCTTATTGAAATGGAAGCATTATTGGGGGCTGTACATTTCATGTTTTATATTATTGTAATACGCTTTCGTCTTCCACTCCTCATATTATTCTTTTTACTGAAGCGTTCCTTCCATAATTTATTGCATTTGGAAACGTCCCCTTCGTCTAAATGTATATCTTCTAATTTATTATGAGAATGATAATGTCTGTCTTGTGTATATCCAGATATATATTTCCTATAGATCTTCATGAACGAAATGACATTAGACGTATTATCTCTACTAATTATTCATGTGTCTAGAAGTGGATCTTACTCTAACCATCACATTAGCGTTGCACAACTTCACATTATTAGACTTAATATATCACCTAAGTTTTGTTTATTAATGATATAAATCGCCAAGGAAAATAGATTAAACAGTACGATGAAAAGGGCGTGTTAAGGTTTTTACACAAATATTCACCTCTATGATGGTTTTGGCAACGCCTTTTCACAGGCATTTTTTCACATTATATAGTATCTGCTGTTGCTGTTAGCGTATAGTTGTAGACGTATACAAACAAAGCGTTGGAAAGAAGCTCTAACACTATAGGTTGCTATAATCGCGACGATAATTTATATAGAAGCACTCCATATACCCTTTTGCCACTCCCTTCGTTTCAATATTTAATGGTGGAAGGGTTCATTGTCTCTTTGTAATTAAAGGCGCTTTAATCAGCATAATATAACTACCTACTCTACCTGTTCGATAAAAGTATTCGGCTCATGCGCATTAGAATTACTTATCTTAGAGCCATCACAAACTATATACAAATGGATACCTTTTATTCCCATATAGTCCAATTCTTTAATGAATATCAATAAACTGTTGAAGGAAGTTTTCGACCAACGTATAGGGAGTGATAGAAGAATGATAATTAACGGGTACTGTTCTATGCCTAATGAACACAGACAGTCAGACCATTAGTTTAACTCTATATACCTCGCTTTATCACAAATAGATTGTGCTCATTTAGAAATTCTCTATATATAAACTAATATCTGTTTGTCCGTGCTGATGATCTGATGTGCTTCAAATGTCTTGTTTTCCTTAGTATTGTTGTTATGGTATAAATAATGATCGTAATATGAAAGGAATTTGGCTTGCGAAGAGAGTAAACAGCGTGTGAAAATTTTGATGTAATTGGCCGTAACTAATTCAAATTGAATTTTTATACCTTCTGTACACGCAAATAACCTTTTAGTATTGTTAAAATTGACCAGTTGGTATATGGATATCATACTCTTATATGCGTATGCATTATAATTGCAATAGGGAAATAATATTTATTATAAATATTTGTGTAATTATGTGAAACCAGTGAGTTTAATTTAGCTCAAAATGTTTGTTATTTGTTTTTATTGTTAAATTTTTGCTTGAGAAAATCTACATTTCTTGATAAAATTTTGCACGTGTTGGAAAATATTTTACGAAATTCACACTCCTTCGGACAAACAATATATTTATAACAAGTTAAATATTTTGTGAACTGTATGCATCACATCATCGTTATTAACGAAATTGCTTCTGAAGTAATTGTCGCCAAGCTAAATATATTTCCGAAGAAACAATTCAGTTTCTTTTTGGTTGGGATGAAACGCCATATTTGTATTCTCGTCATCATCTGCGGCGATGGAGCATTGACGACGAACGACGCGCGCAGAAGGAAAATCTCACAAATGGCGTGGATGCTGCTATCATTGATTCCTCTGCTCTGCCACGCCTTCTTTCCATCCAAAAGATCCCAAGATGTTCATTGCTGTTGTTGTTTGAAAAACCTTTGAGCCGTGGAATATCTCTTTCTTTTTATTAATGCATCATGGTTAAGCGTATGAATTCATGAGACAGGAACAAATCGTCTTTCATAAATCAAACGTCCGGTAATGGGAGACCATCAAACTCTCTTTACATCATAGTAAACAAAGAAACAAATTTATGGAGGGCAATTAGTACTTAGTTCGGCGGCTGCCTTTGCTTCGGGAGCGAAACTCGAACGAATTTGTAGGTGAATAAGTCGTGGAGTATACGATTTATGTTTAGAGTTTCAGAGTGCTTCATGAAGCAGAAAATTAGCTTTCTCGTAACGTACAAGAATGATCAGAATAAGGAAAATTCGCATTATAAACTCAAGGTCGAAATCATTACAAAACACTGTCACTCCTAAGTTCCCAGCAAATGACAAAGCAAAAAGTAATGCGAAGTAGGAAAAAAACTCAATCTGCATAGAGTACAAAATTAAAATTTCTTTCCAACTTTATTTATAAATGAATATGCTGGTAGTTAGATGGTTTGCTAACTTTGATGCGTCTGTACATTTAGTATTTGTTACTAAGGATTTGAACAATAACATTTACAAAACATTCATCAACAACTTATAATTAAAATAATAAATAAATAAATAAAATAAACTCCTACTCAAGCAGTGAACACAACGGAAGGAAACATTTATTTTGTTCCTTCTTCTTTTCTACTATTGTAGTGTCGGGGGGATCTTTTTTTCCGTGTGTATGTACAGGGACCCCACCTGCAGAGTTGGTGGAAATGACTCCAGCAGTTTTGATGGACAGAAAAGTGTGTTCTCCATTTGCATTCTTCTTTTCCTTCTTGTTTGACGACTGGCACGAGGTTGGGACGGTAGGAATTGACTCTTGACACTCAGGGAGGTCCAGATCATTTGACCCTCTTATTACATCCTGGAGTTACACTTTGTTTTCAACTTTTTCACGCTCAGTGACGGTGGCAGATTGATTGGGAAATTTATTAGGGTTTATTACTTGGTTTATTTTTAGAGAATATGTTGTAGTTGTTTATATTATGAGGAGTTATTTGCCGTATTATGTTTATGGATTTATAAAGAAGATATACTTTTGTCCAATGTTTTATTAGAATTACGGGAAACGTTTACAAATAGATACTGCAGCGACATTTCTGCTTGAAAAATATGCCACAGAAGTCATAGGATAAACTTAAAAGCTGCTGAGTTAATATATTATGATTAATTATATTTTTTTACTTATTTGTAACAAACGCATATTTAGTTCACAGTCTAGTGTCATTATAGTAATGGTTAGTTTCATTAGTATTAAAATTTATAACTTTGATGCACTTCGAATCTTCGATATAGACGAAATGTACATGGAACTACTATAAAACAATGCAGGAAGGAACTTCTGTACGGAAAGTCAAATGATCCTTGGGACAAAGTCACGAATGTAAATGGTCACACAAAAATGGCAAAGAAACTAAAAAATATTTGAAATGAAATTGTAATTTACACTTAGATATAAAATTTTCAAGGATTATGAAATCTAACCAGTCACCAAAAGTCTCCAGACTGCCTGTTCTTTTACCAAACCTTCTCAACCAAGAAAAGCCATTTCCACATAAATTCCACCAGATATTATTTGTAATTCACATTATGACTGAAACATTATTTTAAAATTAGTTTCTAGGAAGGGTAAAAAATATTGTACTATTACACAACAATAGTATATACGAAAAGTATTATTCGGACTAACATTTTTGTTTTATGGCGACTTTCAGGCGCTGAATGGTTTCCTGCTCATTTTGACGTGTGAAGGGGAGGTGTTCTTCGCCACGCACAGCATCGAAAGTTACCTCGGCTTCCATCAGGTAGGTTCATTTGGACTTTTTCTACTTCTTGTTTTTTTTTTCTTTTTGGGCTGGAAAGCAAGTACAAGATCTCATGGCTAACTCAAGTTACAATTCTCTATCCACACAATACTTCCAGTTACCACTTTTTTTTTGTTGCGAATATTCACTTCGCAAAACGCAGGCTAGCTATTAGAAAACTAAAAACAATAATTGCATGTCTAAAGACTGAACCATTCCCAACCTTAACATCAAAACAACGAGTACAGGTTAAAAGATAATTATTGTTATCTTGTATTTGTATCGGCGAGATTTGAGTTTGCTATAGAGTCAGATGAAGAAAAACTTGTTTGGACTAATTACAAGGTAGAGTCACAATATGATATCGTGTACTCTGTTCCTTCGATTCAAGAAGGTAATTAATACTTACAACATCACAAACGTAACTTTAAAAAATGGAAACGGCTGATAATTCGGTGTGCAAATAATAAGGAGGTCATGATTCGCCAGCATCCTACAAAAACTTGGATCCTGGAGATTATTTTATGATACTTTTCTCAGAAAAAAATAGCATCCTAGTAGAAACTGATGTATATAGGTGTAATGATAATATAAAATAGCCTTCATATTTTTATTCTATAATAATTACAAGTTCTGAATCCATGTATAGGAGCATGACGTTGGAGAGCGACAATAAAAGTCGCAATTATGTGAAGATTGATATTTTTTATATAAAATAATAATAATATGGTTTAATCATCAGACTAACTACTGCAAGTGCATGTATAGTGTATTCAATATGTACATAAAAGAAGTTAAAAATAGTTGAAAATTTAATACACTATAATGCTATATTTTAGGACAAACATATATCTTTAAAAATAAAATTACTTATTCGTGCTTCTTATTTTCAGAGTATCGGACATTTGTATATTTAAGAAACAAATGACCACATTGAAAACAGAATAAGTTCTTCTGTTTTATTTTTGTTAAATTTATTGAACAACAAAATTGACTCTCCATACCTTCGATCTTTGA
>JAQIWE010002988.1:0-12362 GCA_034698565.1 Campodea plusiochaeta | reverse complement strand
ACTTTGAATCATTAAAATCCGATAGCCTATTGCAGAGTAATTCACGGACGCAAAAATACAAAGAACAACACATTTTAAAATGCACCCATATGGCCCATTTCTATATATGGGAAAACGACCATTTCTCATCACTGGGTTATCCGATCGACTTGAAATATAGTTTGTTGAACTCCCAGATAAAATACCTATTCAAAACACTTTGAATCATTAAAATCCGATAAGCCGTTGCAAAGTAGTTCACGAACGCACAGACACACAGACACACAGATACACAGACACACAAACATAGGCGCTTATTATATAGATTTGACAATATGAATGATCTAAATATTGCCAATTATTTATAACTAGATCAACATAGTTCACTTGCATTTGATGTAAAAAATTTGAATTTTCTTTAGGATTGCCTCCATAGTATGTAGCAGGAGTAATCAAAGGTGAATACCCTAACTGCAAGCTTGGTAAATGAATTCGAATTCTCAGATCTTCAGGTAGTTTTCCATTATCGTATATAATAGTGCAGTATGGGTCTAAGTTCAGTTTCAGTTTGATAATAAATTTCTGAAACAATTCTTCTGAATGATTTGAAATAATCGAAATAGAACAATGTACTATTGGTAATAATATTATTAAACTGGAAATTATTAGTTTGAATACATTCATAATAAACGCAAATAAAGAAAATGGACTTAGATTTTGGAGGATATTATGTTTTAATTTCACTTTACATCTAGATTATAATGAATAATACTTTGGCAAACTGGCATTCACTCTTCTCAAGCGTTTTTCTTGGATTTGCGACTTTGTAACTTTTCTTTGAAAAAAAAAACTGAAAAATGGAACACTTCTCGGCAAAAATTATTTCCTTTTGTCAGTATCTATTGATGCAATGTGCAACCAACGTTGATTTCTCTATACTGTCAGGATATTAGTATAATAATACTTTGTATGAATCTTGATTAACAAAGTTTAGAGAAAATAAACTGTTTCCAATAATGACTTTGTGAGTACATTATTTTGTACTTAAATAAAACTTTATACAATTAGATTTGTTGATGACAAAAAAATTGCTACGTCTATTTCAGCAAATTATTGATTAATAATTTTAGAGTAAATTCAAACTGCAGAAATAAAGTTTCACAAGTAGAGGGGTAACAGTCCAATTGTATAATATCATATGGAAAATATATGCTATTTTCAGCAATGGATACATCAATCTTTTTTCGGGAAAATTAAAAGTTCAATCATTAGTGTAGATCTTTTAATGATAAAAAAATTACCATCTACAACATGACATACTACATCATATATACTAAGCGACTAATAATTATACTGCAATAAACTTAGTTTGAGAAAACGTCTAACAATAATGGAAGAAATTTTCAACAGTTAGAAATGTATTATCATTTATCACTATTATTAAAAACTTTTTACGTATTTGGATATAGTTATAATTATGACCGAAATGTCAGATTGAAATCTTAAAAGTAAACTGAAAAACAAATTAGACTATTATTATTAGAAGCAATAACAATATAAAGCTAATTTCAAAAATTAGTCGCAGTTGTATTTAAAAATGTTATTTTTGGAATAAGTTATATTCCAATTATATACGTACTGTAAATGCAAGATAAAAGATAATTATGTGAAAGTAGGTCTATACTCAATATGACCCATCAATGAATAGATCATAAAATGAAAATGCCGAAACTATATAACGTAATAATTAATTATAAGATACTTGTTTATTAGGTTTGAAACTTACAGTATGCTGCATAAAATTTCCTTGTTATATATTTCGAAAATAGTATACAACGAATGTTTTTTCAAGGGATGTTTCGCACTGAAATTCGTTTAACAACATAAATTATGTGGTATATTTTACAGTGTACAAAAGTTATTCTGATGAAAATGAAGTGGACGTTACAACATGCTGTGAGGTTCAGTTAAAATTGGATCCCTGGTATGGTACAGTGCAGTATATGCTGCTGAATCAAGAAAATCACTGATTTCCGCAGAATTAATTTAAAGAAATAATATATTTTATCTGTTCCATCCAAAATTCCAAATTGAAAATATACTGTATTTTAAATCATAAGAACCCTAACCGTTTAACCCATCAAGGGTGTTTCTGACAACCGCCAACTGGTAATCCCTTGTTATTCTGTTTAAATTATTTGACTTACTTGCGATTTATATAGAAAATAAAGAATTTGAACCACCCAAACAGGTGGACAACAATGGGTTTACTGTCAAAACAAGTTTGAAGAGTTAATCGATTTGGACTCATAGGATTTTAAAAACACTGTACGGATTCTTCTCATGTGATTGCTAAGAACATACAGAATTACTCATTTTTCCAAATTACTACAATAATTTTAACTGCTAAAACATTTTAAGTCAATTAAGATTGATATTAAATTCAAATATCAGCACATTATTTACACTTAACAAACTTATGAAACGCTTTTACATTATATTTAATTTGTTAATTAATAACGATACGAAAATATACAAATTATACAAACTGTAGACTATACAAACAATGCTATACCTGATGGTTCAAAAATTTCCAAATGTTTGTTCTTGAGGGGTGGACCAGGGGCGTACCAACCACGGGGTCAGCGAGGGCGGGTATGTTAAAATGTGGGATGTTAAAAGGAGGGTATGTTAAGCGAGGGCGGGTATGTTAAAACTGAAAGGAGAAGATCTCGTTTCGACCCCGCAATTTTGAGACTTTGAATAAAAAAATGTAAATTTTCAACTTTAATGTATAGTCATTTTCAAAGAAAAATGAATAATAGTGACTAACGTGTAACAAAATTAACACTGAAAGTATGTTTGTTTTTTGTAATTTGCACAAAAATTCAACGTTTGAACTGTTTTTTAGATAGTTCTCTTTTTTTGTTATGTGGAATGGTCCTGGCTAAACAAATTAAGCTTTAATGAATTTTCATGTTTTCTTTTTTTATAATTATTTTCATTTCAGTGAATAGAAAAATCACTTTTGGTTATAAAATATTATTTCTAAAGTTCATTACAGTAACCGTATGAAAACTTTGAGATTAGTACATAGGTTCATTTTGATTCTTGAAACAATTAGTGCAGAGAGTACACAGATCTATCAGGAAATTACAAGTGTTAACAAAAAATGGTTATGTGTGATGTGTGTTGTTGCGGTTTTTTGTTTGTTTATATTATAACATTTTCGTGCTGCTCAGTGACTATATTGGTCACTATTGGGTTTATTATAGATTTCGGTGGAAGATCTTAATGGTGAATTTGATATTTGCATGTGAACCATATACTAATTACTTTTGATTAGAATTATATTAGTGTACCAATCAATTAACGTATATTAAAAGGTCAAAAAAACAATTTTTCTATAATATCAAAAAAGCCAAAAAAAAATTCTAGAGCACATTTTACTTTTCACAATTCTTAAACTCCACTCCAAAAAAAGGTTGGCACGCCTTTGCGGTAGATCCATCTGCAGCAAACTTTTTGTAATAATAGATTAATTTTAATCAAAATATAAAATATTTCATATTGTTTGAACGTAATATTTAAATTTAAATTGTGGCGGTCGGATATGACGTCAGACCGAATCACGCAGTGTGGTATTCATGCGCCGTATTCTGAAAATTCAAGTAATTTTGTTTAAAACATTTGATTTAACGAAAATATTGTTATTGGATATTAATAATAATATTGTAATTTGACTGTATAAACATTTAGTGTATCTGAGTTAAAGAACTTTCAATTGAAAAGCTCAGAAAATGTTTGTAAAAGTGAGTACTATTTTGTAGTGAGCAATGAGTGCATTGTCTCAATAGAGTTCCTTTGTGATTTCCGATCGGGGTGGATCGCGACGTCCCTTGCTCTCGTAAGAATGTTGTATAAAATTACATTTAATCCACCATAATGTGTATTGGATGTTGTGTTTAGTTGTAAGATGCAAGGTAACTAGTTTTAAGTTAGATTTTTATTAAAGAATTATTAAAATGTAATTTTAAACCTTTTTCTTCATGTGAATGTGTCACCTGCTCCGCCATTGTCTATGGTTAATGAAACTGAGAACAAAAGAATCTCAAAATTATCGTGATGGATCTTCGAATTAGCCTTTAGTTTGTAATTATTTTTCAGTCTTGGATTTGATCTCGACGGTGTAAAAATAATTTATTAAAAATTTCCATTTTTTTTATCTTTTTAACCAAAAATTCGAACTTGGGGGGAAAAATTCCAGGTTTTTTTTGGTTAAAATTTTGTTTTCCTTTTTGATTATTTTATGTAGTGCTTTTTGAGAAAAAGTGCTGCACTATCTCACTCGCTCGAACATGTGTAGGCCTATTTTGTTCAAGAAAAGCAGAAACCATTTGTATTTTTTTTTTTTAAATAATATGGCAAATATTGGAGCTTGATTGCTCTTCAAAACAAAGGAACAAACCAGAAAATTTGATTATTTTTGCAAAATTAGTTCTGTGTTAATAGCATTATAATATTTCCTAAGACAGAAATGTTTTTATTTTTATAAATTCTAATTAATACACAAATCGATTTTCTAAGTATTTGTGACTTTATTGTATATTCCTGAAAACTAAAAATATTTTATTTAATTTTAAAGCACCTATTATGAAAATAAATATTTATATAATATCTCCTGTTAATTCATTCAATGAAAACTATTAATTATAATATATTAAATTATATAAGTACTCTATTCACAATATTGAATGTTTTCTATTTAAACAAAATACTTAAAGGAGTATTTTTTTCACAGAGGGATTAATCTTTTCCAACACAGCTTAACGGTCTCTTGGGAAAACGAGTTCAATAGAGAACGAAGAAAGTAAAACGGCTTATGTGTGTTGGAATTTTGGAAAAGATTATTCCCGCTGTGAAAAAATACTCCTTTAAAAGTAACTGTTGCCAACATAATCTTTAAAGGTTATTGTGGCAACACTGTATTTAAAAAGTGATATTTATTCAGATTATCCGTAAATAAAAAAAATAAAAAATTCAAAGACAATATTTCACAATTATGAGATCAATGAAAAATTATATTTTACTTTTTCCGCTGGGTGCAATTTCTATTTTAGTTGCTGCGGCATCATTTTCTACACGAAATAAAAGAAATTCATTTTATTGTTTCATTTTACAGCTTCTCGCAGCATAAAAAGTGCTTACAATGTCTACTTTATCCAATAAAATACGATCGCTATCTATTTCTAATGGCGGGGATATCAATAATTTTTATTGGCTGCAACAAGACGGTACGAAAAGACGTAGAGAATGCAAAAGGGGAGTTTGTTATTTAATGACGTGGAATAGGGACTATGATCACCTTCCGTGTAAGTTATAGGTGTTTATTGATGATAGCTTGGTCAGTTTTGAGGCCATTTGACAAAAAAAAGTCTTTAGAAACAGGGTCTTTCCTAATGCGCAGTTACACACAAAATGCGTAGTTACAAAACTGTTTTGCGCAGTTACAAATTAGGATTTGCGTAGTAACTATTTTCTAAGTTTCATGAAAATCAGTTAAAATGATCTAAAAATGTACATTTTTTAGCGACAATTTCTCAAAATTTTCTATACGTTCGCGCCAGTCATGGTGGCGTTTCGGCCCTTGCTATTTAAATTCTCTTTCCTCGAAATTTTTGTTTTTGTTTCTTGAGAATAAAAAATTATAAAAATGAAAGGGGGGAGGAGGACGCTTAAGAATTTTGTGAAATATGCGCAGTTACAAAAATTCCTTAGGAAAGGCTCTGTTTAGAAATAAAAAGGTCTTCTTTTTTATTTTATTTACGTGAGTAATGAACGAGTTCTGGCGAGGGGTTGCGCACTCAAAAAAAAAGTTGTACACCTGATTTTGATTTCGGTTGATTTCGCCTGATTTCGTTTGATTTCGCTGATTTCGCTTGATTTCTCATGATTTCGCGTGATTTCGCTTGATTTCGTTTGATTTCGCTGGATTTCACAAAACCTTTTATTGATGCGAAATCAAACGAAATCAAGCGAAATCATGCGAAATCATGTGAAATCATGCGAAATCACGCGAAATCATGCGAAATCAACCGAAATCGAAATCAGGTGTACAACTTTTTTTGAGTGCGCAACCCCTCGGTAAGGTAATTTTTATACTTTAAAAACTTACCATAATGTGTTATTATTAGCCAATCAACATCGAAATACCTGTCTAATATGTAAGCACTGTGAAGAAAATCGGAAATTTAATGAAACTCCTGTGTTATTTTGCCATTTACTCCCCAAATCAATTGCGTGATGCACCAGTGACGTAACGACTTTTGCGACCTATAAAGTGAAAATCATTTTTCAAAAGTATCCTTGCCACATCTGTAACCTAAGCGCTTCAATTTGTCAAAACATTGCATAACTACAAGGGTGTAAAATGACAGAAACTCACTAAAAATCGTTATAAATGTCATTGGTGTATCACGGGATTGATTTAGGGGTAAACAATGCAAAACAACATGGCACTAAGTTTCATTAAATTTCCGATTTTCTACACAGTGCGTACATATTAGGCAGGTATTTTAATGGTGAAAGGGTATTGATAATACATAGGAAGTTTTTACAAAATAATTACCTTTGTGTGACCTTCACTTGTTTAATAATATACGTCTGGAAGCGAGGATAATAATAATATTTATTGGACTTTAAACAGATATATCCAAGAGACACAAATGCATTTATTTAATTATGTTACATGAACATGATGTGTAGTACATGATTTAGAATAATTATTTCAAATATACAGGTGTTTATAAATATACATACAAAATATGGAGTCTGTGGGTCCAGTTAGTGATTTGGAAATCTTGGTTAAATGATTATATTGGATTCGGTCTTCGAAAGAGTGTTATATTTGTTCTTATCTAAAAGAATAATCCGTGAGAATTGTTTCATCCTAATATACATTTTTATTTTCCAATATTCGGTAGATTTAAAATATATTGTGTTGTATATATTTGCTAATGATCTATAAAGAAAATAATGATGCTATTATTTGTTTGCATATATTACAAAAACTTTTTTAAAGTTTACAATACCATTAAATTATTGTCAATTCAGCAATGCGTAACCTATATAATTATCCGAAAATTGAATCAAAAAAATTATACGACGGAATAAATGTTTTTGTGCTGTTGCAATTCATTGATGTGAAAGTTGTTAATAACTAAACTGTTACCATAACTGAATTCAAATGGTGATAACTGTAACTTAAAGATCAACGGAAAGGCTTCTAAGTGTGTGTATTTTGTGTATTATCTTAAAGTTATTGCCAGTATAAGTTCAAATAATGACTTTCAGTGATTTTAATTGCTGTTAACAGGAAGAAAAACACTTCGTTAAAAAAAGGCGGGAAAGATGTTACGTCACATCTCTCCGAGAGATTGAGTTAGAAATTGGAGTATAATCGTCAACAGCAGGTAATCTAAAGCTTGCTCTTTCTTTATTTTATGAACATTAATGCTTCAATGTAACATAGAAATGTTTTTTCATACATTCACTGATTATATCCCGAATCGAATTAAAATAGAGATGTGACGTCATTTCAATGAAAACATATCTTCTTGTAGCTGCCGTTCTGCAAGAAAATTGTTATATTGGAGCTGGTGATGTATTTAATATGTACTGAAGATTATGTTAACAGTAAAATATCACAAAACATGGCTTAGCGTGTCACTGGATCTTTAACTTAACAGTAATAGGGTTTATAATAATTATTATAAAATCATTATATAGGTACGGCAATGTCTACGTCATATACATTTAAAATACAAAATATTTTTTACTTTTATTCTGTTATTGAAATACAAGATTGTCGTCCTGAAAGGTATATAACTTATTGTGTTCAGAAGACGCGTTGGAAGTAGCACACTCAGGATGTTCGGAGGAGTGTCAACTGAGATGATTATAATTTTGATGGAAATAAAAGAGAAAAGAAAAATATTATAAATGGTCTCGCGAAATATTGAACTCCACGATCTTGATCTATTCTTTATTTTATTGTTGTTTACAGCTCCTCAAAGAATTACAGCATTAAGTTTAAGTATAACCTTTATCGCAATAAAATTATGAGATATGAAAAAAAGAAGAAAAAATGTATTATATTGAAACAGATTATTTTCTTCGTTCGTTAAATTCCTGGCATGAGAATGATAGAATCGTTTATATTATTTGTTGTTCATCAAAAATATAAGTTTAGTTTTTATTATGAAGGTTTCTATTCTTTTTAATAAGTATATAAACGTAACAACCTTAATCTCCGTTGTTACGATATCCATAAAGACGTTTTTTTAAGTAATAATGATAATTAAAGTTTTATTACGTATAACGCAAAATATTTTTGAGAAAAATAAAAGTTACCCTCTTCCCCAATTAAATAACATGCTAATTTGCCAATTTTTTTTTATTAACACACAAAAACAAAAACAAAAAATAAGATGAAAAATGCGATTTGTTAAACTTATAATAATTTTCATTGAAAAATAGACGTATAAAAAGATAAAATATGAAAATTATATTTTTTGTGATTTTCAAGCCTTTTCAAATTGAGCGCCGAGATCACGTGTTTTGCGAAATTTTTCCCGCCAAAATTTATTTCCAGTTCTTCCCGCTTGTGCAAAATTGTGAAGAGGAAGTGCAGTTTCTTCTTTACGGTGAGTTTTTTTGCTTCCATTTAATTTTCTATTGTGTAATAATTATTTACAATGGGAGAAATGTATTCCTAATCAATGTAGTAACCAGCTCGTATAACATTTTTGATTGTCATTGTATCTGGAGTATTTATTTTTAAAATTTTCGATGTTGTTGCAAAAATTTTCAGACTGACACGCTGACGATCGTACTACAGGAAATGGCGCCAGTCAATGTCATTCATAAACTTGACCAATCACGAGAAGCCTACGTGGCGCGCAAGTTTGGAAATTGTAAACACGTAATTTTTTTGAAAATTGACTTACTTTTCTTTATTTTTCTGTCTTTTTGACTTTCAATAACTGTTTTTTCGCTGTGACGGCAGATTTATGTTGACTTTTTACAAAATTTATCAAAAAAACTTATTTATTTCTTGTTTTTAATCGTAAGAGAATAGTAAATATATATAAGCTCTCAGTAAATAAAACTGGTCTGCAGTAGGCGTACAGCAATCAGTTTTTAGGTAAAAAACAGCTTTACATTTTTAGCAAATCGTTATTTACTCCAGTTCATCATAACAATGGATTGTCATCAAAGACAAGTGACCAGGAGAAAGAAAATTACATCACAGAATTTTTGAAGAGAGAAAGGAAAATAAAGAAAATTTTATATCAGCGTCCCCTTTTATAACTTATTGCAGTTTAGGCTATTACTGAGCATAATAAATAAAGTTAATAGAATCGAATACTGGTCGTAAGACGTAACTAGGATTCGTTTTCATACACATGTCTTAAGTACTTCTTCCTTTTCACTTTCTTTGTTTCCTATTGTACCCCATATCCCCAGGGAAAGATAAGCTGTGTAGGAAAACGCGGAACCCTAGTACAGTATCCTATATCAACGATTACCTTTTTTCGAAATATGCTTTGTTATACTATAGCATGATATTATATTTTATAATAATCGAACAGAAGTTGGTGGTAATTTTTTAAATTTTAATAACATTATTTTGATAGAATAAATTATGTGATATCTAGCAATATTTCCGCTGATTTTAATTTTCTATTCCTTTTCTCTATTCTAGTGTCGTGATAGACATTTATTGAGCTCTCGTCAGCGAGCACCAAAAGAAAGCCAAACGTGTCTCTAGAGGGGTTTCGGACTAGCTATAATAGGTCACAGGGGAAGTAAGGATAGTCTTTTCAAGTTGAAGATTCCAGGCAAATTAAAGAAGAAGAATTATAAAGTAAGTCATGATAGAATTAATTATTTTTGTTTAGATTTTTCAAATGAATAACTTTTCTTCCTGTGGAAAGTAAAAATAAATGTTGTGGAAATAGAGGAATAATTTGCTGAGAGAACATATAAAATACAGCTTGTACATCACAGTGGTGTTTTTACTGAATAATTCACATTGTGCAGATTATATTTAAAAGCAACAATGTTAAAGAAGTAATTCCGCTATTAGTATTGAAAGTTGAATATAAGTGTTGATTGTAATAAAAGGAATAAAGGAAGTGTACAATAATATTATGCTTTGTATATCAGCTTTATAAAAATAAGTAAAAAAAATAAAAAATAAATCCAGTGACAGTAATATTGTTTGTTGCCATTAAAAATAATAATAATAACTATTTCGAAAATAAAATATAATGTTATACAGACCTTATAAAACATGATTGTTCAAGTGAGTCTTTAATATTATTTTAACATACTTTAGAAAAAATATATACGGTAATATTATAACGGCATTTTCATTTTGAAATGATCTTTTAGATTATTTTTCTAATCAAAATTTAATTCTCTCCATTTCCTCTGTGTTCCCCAACAGGTCTCTCCGAGCGTTCGTCGTGAAAGTCGTAAATTCGTCGTGAAGTCTAAAATTCGTCGTGAAAGACCTCAAAGTCCAGAAGAAAGTGGATAAGCACGGCAGGACGCTTTTAAAGTAACCTGTGTTAAAGCAGCCACTGAACCGCCCATTACAATATTGCATAGGAAAATATTAAGGTATACAAGTAGTGAAATTTAAATATTTGTAAAAAAAATTGAAACTTTTATTTACAGGTAGTCAGGTACGGGTGTCGCAAACTTTGTTATCCTGCTAAGTCATTTACTACGTGTGCATGTAATTATATCTACATATTGTCTAGCGTTCAGATTGTTATAGACCAAAAAAAGAATTGTATTAATTATATTATTATCAGGACTGTCAGACCACTAACCTCCTCTATTACTTAGAGGAGGTTAGTGGTCTGACCTGAAAACAAGCAAGAAACCTTTTTTTATTTCATAAAACAGTCAGCTTAGGCTATATTTTATATTTTTTTCAATAAGTTCTGGTTCTAAATATTTTTTTTCTCAATTTTCTATTCTTTGAGATACGTATTTCACGTAATTAATACAAGAAGTAGCAAAGATTAGCTCGTTCGTTTATGAAGAAATAGTTATACTGTTATAAAAGTTTTATATTTCAAAATTAATGTTTTTAATCAATGCACGAAGCTCGTGTACGTTTAATATGACAATGAAACGATGATGACTACGTCTCAAGGTTTATTAACTCTTCTCTCTAAGACTACGTCTACTCTATTCTTTGTGTGAACACGGTAAGAACTGCGGCGCGAAAGTCAAGTGTTTTGTGCTTCCGTGTTTTTAAATACTTTGAGAAGTGAATTGTTATTAAGTAATATAAAAAACTGTTATTATATTGTAAACTGCGGAAGTGTTTTGTTGTTTTAAAAAGCAATATCAGCGTAAAACCATTGAATTTATAACCCCTTATAAATTCAATGGTAAAACTTTGGCAAGACTGGAGTGTGTAATCCAAAGGGTTCTTACCTGAGACAAGCCGACGAGACTTCAGTGACTGACAGAAGAAATGATTATTCATCAGTTCATGACTGAGGAATACTAGATAAGTATTATGTTCCTGCTGTTAGTAATTTTATAGTTATAAAGCTTATAGCTGTATAGAGTATTCATTAAATTGATTGATTTAGAAATTGGGGTTTACTATACTATTTGCCCTGGTCGATCGGATAAGTCAATCTCCATCCTCGGATAGGTCAATCTCCATTCTAGGATAGGTCAATCTCCATTCTCGGATAGGTTAATATTCATTTTCGGTTAGGTTAGGTTTGGTCAGGTTAGGTCAGGTTCATATTCGGTTCGGTTATGAAAGCACTTTTATAGACCCGGGCAAATACTATAGTATCCCCAGAAATTGTTCAGTTGTTATAATTTACTTCTGTGCATTCTGGAAAACTAGTCTCGTTTTGGAACATTAATTTACTTGCACAAAGCAGTTTTAAATTATCTATGATAAGTGAAAAAAACAGTTTTTTCCTATTTTTGTGACCCATATATTATCCAGTCTTATTGATACTTTTATATTTTTGTGAGCAGTCACAGGCCAAGTTGTGTAGGCTATGGTTTAACTTGATCAATTAACAAAAAACAAAAATTTCAAACTAGAACTAGGTCGTACACTTAGAAACAACATTCTGCATACTCTTGATATGCTATTTAGTTACTTAACATCAGCAGTAGCTTGCTAATAATTTTTGCATGAATGCTAGTGGTTTTAAAATGACTGCATCTGATCTAGAGATGGGCGCGTGCCTTCTTTTTCAGGCACGAACACGCACGTTCCGAGCGACGTATTACAAAATTATGCACGTTCATGCACGAATTGAAATTTT
>JAQIWE010002987.1:0-12363 GCA_034698565.1 Campodea plusiochaeta | reverse complement strand
TAGGTAGCATAAGTATATAGTGATAACCTGGATAAAAGAGGGTGTATAAAGTTATAAAGAGGATGAAAGGAGATTCAGCGCATTCTCATCAGTTAGGTCACAATAGTATTACAATATTTAATTAAATGGTGAGTGGGTTAACTTTCTTAGATCCATAGTATTCCCATTACAGAAAAAAACGACATAAGATGGAATATTTTATTGGTAGGTGCTGGGTTGGGTAATAAATCATATGAGATATCATTTGTTTTATAACGTCTCATGCAGAAACTTTCCAATCACTATATTTGTTTTCTTTACTAATTTCTACTGTTTTCCTTGCTTTTTAGCAATATACAAACTTTATTGTTCATTATTAGTTATTACTAATTTAAAAGAAGTATTATTTACTACAAAATGATTTTAGAAATAAAATATAATACATAATTTGTCACACTTTTTTTTCGCTGTTATTAAAAACATCTTAACTCACTTTTATATAGAGTAAGCAATATTACTTATATTATTTAATTCAAAGAAAATTTAGGTAAATCTTAAAATATTAATTTAAATATGAAAGGTTGTTATATTACAGTCAATACTAGAGGAGTATATGATAAAACTGTCAGGTGGTTTAGTACCCATTATCCCACAAACTGCGAACTCATGTTTTCACTTATCTAGAAAGAATGGCAAAGATAGATTAATCAATTACTTATATTAAATATAATTATATATGTTGCACATGGTGATTAAGAAAAGGACAAAATTAAATCTTTATTACTTGAAAAATACATTAAAACTACCCAGTGCTAGAAAGAAGCATCATTCTTGATTAATTTTAGTTTGTTAACAATTTCAATAACAGATATACCTTTATACTTTTAAAATGACGCGGTTCATAGAATGTTTATATGTTTTGCTATTATTCAAGAAAATATAGCGAAATACGAATATCTTAATAAAATTAATATAAAGTTGACAATAAAAATAAGTCTAATATTTTGGTGATTACAAATTTCCGGTATTTTGACCAAGTTAGTTGTGTACATTATAGATCACTTTCGCACATATGAATTTCACAGGCAATATGTAATCACGTGCAGTCGTCATACGTTGAAATAAAGTTAGATTAATAGTGCACAATATAATAAATATACAATTGGTTCAACTGGTAAATTCTTCAAAGTTAAAACTTCCTGATATATAATAATATGTTTCAGTAGAAGTATTATTGTTAGTTTATTAAATAGTATTATTACAGATTCATATTTATCACAGCTCTCATTTTGAAGAGTTTTGGAATCTTTCGTCATCAGGGTTCATATAGCCCAGAAAGGTGGAAAATTTGTGGGAAATGGAATACTAATTGTTTGATTTGTTGTAATCAGAAAAGAAAGGAAAAATAGGCAAATCTAGCATGTCAGTGGCAATTTGAGTCTTCAACTGGAGCGAAAGCAAACAGATCAAAAAAGAGTTCAAATTATTTCTTTCTGTTCGATTTATTATGGTCTTCATAAAACTATATTTGACAGATCTGGCTAAACAGTAATTTGATAATTTGCAATGATTGTCCAATGTACCAGTTTGAAAGGTGCATTCGCTATAACTGTATAATCTCAGGAAATATTCTCACAGTACAGCAAATAACCTCAACAGTGACACTTTTTCGAAATTCAAATAAACTTCACGACTAAAACTAAACTTCACGATTATGACGAACATAATCTTTTGATAAAAAGTCACATCTTTTTATCACTGAGTCCATTTTCTATATGTGAAACAAAGCATTAATGACAAATTAAATGTTGTTTTATTTGAAATTGCTAAAAGAAGACAATACTTGAACACTATTTGTATACTAATATATTAATTAATAGCGTGCTCGAGATGAATGGAATAAAATAATATTCTAGAGGTAAGCAGAAATACTGTTTTGCCTTGAAGCTATATAAGCGAACATATTCATCAAATGTAAGTGGAAAAATGGTGGAATAATTTTAGAAAGTGAACAGAAACTAGAGTCGGTGGAAGGCGACGGGTCAGTCTCAGAACGTATAACTCATGCTGTAGAAACATATAACTCAAATTTACTTTAAAATATTATGATTCCGTGTATCAGTATTTCCAAACTTGAAATTTTCACAGTCAGATTTTTAACAAATTTACGAAACTTTTAGAAAAATGAAAATTGTGTCCTATATGTAGTTTGAAGTTATTTTAGTACGCATGTTATTAAATACTGTATAATTTAATATACTCTGATGGTCTCATTAGACTTGTTGTTGTATAGACTACTTAGTTTCGTATTATTATTTAATGAAAGATTACAGGAGTAAATTGAAACATATATCAGTGATATATGAGTAAGTTTTTTTTTTTGTAATTTGGAAATTTTGTTATGACTTTTAAATATATTTCCTTCCGAAGTGTTATTTTTTTTTAATATTCGCTTTCGATGTAAGGATTTTTTTAATCAAATTAATAATTATGTTTATTGTTATTATTCGTGTATTATCTAAAAATGTTTATTTTTGAATAAAGTGAATGTATACGCTTATAAATATTAATAAAAGCATTGGACATAGCAGCATTGGAGTGTAATATTACAACTATATTTTTCCGGAACTGTCTTAGCAACCTACTTTCTATTGAACATAGTGATTCTAAAAATAGTCATTTAAGTATTTCAGACCGTACTAATAAGTAGTCATCAAACCAGTTCTCTGAAAGACTTGAGAGTGAAAATGTGAATATGTGTGCTACATATGGTGTCTAAATATATACACAGTAGATATATGAACACCATATGCTTATTTTAATAAAAAAAAAAAAAGTGGTTGGATGGCGGATGACTAAAAAGAAAGAGTTAAAAGAATGCTATCTCTTATTATATTGTTACTTTCAATATGATAGGATAAACTTTTAAGTAGCGTATAATATGTATTAGTAATACTACAAATTGATTACTTCCTGGTAATACTGATGTTAATATATGTTTGTCCAGATATAACAGTGGTTTTGTTGAGTTATGATAGTTTTATATTTTGATGTTCTTTTTATTCGCCTATAAAATAATTTTTAGTGTCGCATCACATTACACTTACTTAGTATAAACGTCAAAGTAAATTAAATAAGTATATAGCAAGTTCAATAGAGGCATATCAAATTGTTAAAATTAAAGAAATATCTAAATGAAATATGGAGTCATTTTTTTAAGGAGGGAGGGGAAGAGATAACAGTTTTTAATATAAAAATTAGAATCTATAAATATTTGCGTTCGCTGAAAGAGACGTGTATGGATTTACGTCAAATAATAACATTGTAAATAGAAACAATTTCTGTTGAAATACACCGTAGTAATTATTAATTCAACATTCTTACTGAAAGTAGTAAAAAATGTGAGGAATTCAACTTTTAGAAGAAAAATAAAATAAATACACAGAAGATTTTTTTAAATTCATTATAATATAAAACACTAATTTGCAGTATTTATTAAATGAAATTTGCTGTGAAATTTTCAGAAATGTATAAGACAAGAAATTAAATCAAGATAAAATTTAGGTTGAGAGTGGAATTTTTAATTTTGAGAATGGGGGTTGTATCTTCATAGAACATAGATCTTTCATAGAGCCTCCAGAAGTGTATAGAATGCTTGTTCAAAATGAGAAATATCTACAGCTTTATAACGAACTTTATATTGCAAACCAATAAAATACATATTCTTACAGTTTATAGCTTATAACACGGAAACTTTTTAATATAAACAGTTTTTGACAATTATTTTCAGTATTAAAAAATAGTTTGTATATGACCTTATTAACTCACCTACCTGTACTGAATTTGCTATTTAATACAGTAAAACGTGTCATCTGGCATGATTAGAATTCTGTGTACTTTGGAGGCTACCTCAATTCGTCTCACTGTGCCCCGACACGGCCAAAAACAAGACAACTGCTCATATCTCAATAAAATGGCTATTCTGCCTATTTGTTCAGTTAATTTTGTTTCTATTTTATAGATGCATTACGATATGTTTTTCTTTAAGACATTTGCTTATTTTCGCGATATTGCGAAAGGCAGCTGCATGATTTGTATTGTTTCAGGCCATATTGTGCCACCTTGTAGCATTTCCATAAATCAATATATCTCTCCTGATGTAGTTGTGTCAAAAAATGTCAAACTTTTTTAAAAAGTGGAAAGTACAAGAAAACCATATAAAATTTTAAATTAATTATCTACAGGTAACCCTTTAAGTAGTTTTTGGTAAGTCATTTTAGTATATGTTTTTCAGATATTTGTTAGAATAGTTCAAGAACGGCTGTTTTAAATTACTTTCGTAAATTATCTGTTATTCCATAATTATTATTGTGAATTTGTGACACTACTCAAAGGTTAGCATAACTATGTTTGGATACTTAAGTAATAAAACTTTGGCTGTAAAATTCATGCTTTATGAAGAATATTAGTAACTATAAAACCACAAGCGCTGCAGTTATAGGAAATTTAGCAAATCTAGCCTGAAAGCGCCAAAATTCATAGTTCTGAAGTCTCAATGGGAACCTGATTAAATATTTTTGCAGAATTAATATCTTCCTGAGTTTGATTTTGGAGAAACACGTTTACCTATCCTGGGCTGATATGCTACCAAATATACTCGGTAGTATATGTTGTATGTAAGGCTCTCAAAATAATAGCTTGCTACCTTTATAAATTGAATTATTATCTGTTCTTCTAACTTAGAAGGGTTACTGGTGAGATTGTCACATTTCTACACTTTTTTCTACACCAATACATGCCGTTTTAATATTCCTAAACCTTCCTTATTGTAGTTCTGTAAAATATTACTTTTCTCTTTCATTTTCACTTAACTTAGTTCATTGTTGATTTATTTAATATTTCTTATATTACTGTTATACCTTATATGTTAAATTATAATAAATTTGGTTTTATGAATATTTGCAATATCTTTGTGTCAGGTTTTTGATCCTTTCAGTTCTGGATCGCCTCTACGTATATTTACATAATTATATAAACATATAGCCCAGTAAACGAAGGCCGGAAAACAGCCGAACCCGGAACAAATTAGTAACAAGCTGAATTTTGGTACAGTGGTAGACCATATCAAGACAAACTTCCCGTAAAAAGTCCTAAACCCAACACCTCTTGCTTCGACCCCGGGGTGGGGTCAA
This sequence comes from Campodea plusiochaeta, assembly GCA_034698565.1. Taxonomy (NCBI): domain Eukaryota; kingdom Metazoa; phylum Arthropoda; class Diplura; order Rhabdura; family Campodeidae; genus Campodea; species Campodea plusiochaeta. Next base: position 7,192 of record JAQIWE010002987.1, on the reverse strand, counting down.
AGTGGACCCTCGGGGTAACTTCTGAACCGTTCGTCGGATTTGAATGCGGTTTGCTTTATTAGATTCAGCAGCTTATTTTATGAAAATTATGTATTTAAATTTTTTCGGTATCTCTAATAGTTCGGCAGTAATTAATTCCTGAACTTAAAAACATGCACTTTGCTGTTTAATTAACATATTTATCATTATACTCCCAATAAAATAAGCGATGTATCATAATTTTTAATATTAAAGTAGCCTATGTTAAATTAATTTAAAATACTTGCAATATTTACATTTTTTTAGAGAGTTTTCTATACTTACACTTATTATTGTTTAATTTTTAAAGTAATATTTATTGGAATAGATGTCCAGTTGTCCACCAAATCGCATAATTTTTCAGTAACTATGTTTAATATTTAAGGTTTTACTTTCTTTGATTATTTCGGGATCGATTTTATTTGTACTGCAGCAAATAGATTTATAAAAATATAACATCAATAAGTGGGAAATCACTACGAAATACCAGGACGATGTAAGATATATTGGGATGAGTTTTGGTTGTCATTACCTTTCACCGCATACGGTAAAGGCATTTTACTATTTTGACATTGTAGAAACATCTACGCTATTCATGTGCATTTTAATTAATTAATATAACATGTTTCTCCTATATGATTTTAGAGATAAATAATAATTCAATGACATAAGGCACAGTAAAACTATATAATAAAGAGTGAAGCATCACAAATTTAGATAATATTAAACTTGAAATATTTAACCTTTCGACTGGAGACAACAATTTCGAGATTTTTTTTACACATTATTTAATTCCCTATTCAGAACTTTGCTATTAATTTACTATTTACACTCAATTCAGTCATGTGAAGTACTGTATAGTGACATTAACAAACTATTACTATTTTAAAACTATAATGTTGTTTTAACAATATCTGAAGACAGTTAATGAAATTCAAGCACGTTATAAAGATCTCCATATAAAATAATTATTTTCTCTCCTTTCCATTAACAATATAAGTTAATTTTACAGTCTTTTACTATAGTATGATAAACACGGTAACAGAAAAATGCATGTTTCTAAGTTCAGGAATTAATTACTGACGAACTATTAGAGATACCGAAAATATTTAAACACATAATTTTCCTAAAATAAGCTGCTGAATCGAATAAAGCAAACCGCATTCAAATCTGATGAACGGTTCAGAAGTTACCCCGAGGGCACCACTTTGACCCCACCCCGGGTCGAAGCAAGAAGTGTTGGGCTTAGGACTTTTTACGGGAAGTTTGTCTTGATATGGTCTACCACTGTGTCAAAATTCAGCTTGTTACTAATTTGTTCCGGGTCAAGTCCTTTATTGACTGGGCTATAAACCTGTAAGTGCAAGAATATAACCAGCATGTTCTTCATAATTCATATATTTCCTACCAGGAAAACATTATATTCAATAAGCATATATGAAAGCGACTTTTTTATGCCTTTTATTATAATAATCTGAATAACATAAAGTTACATTAGTTAAAAATAACATACAATTGTCAATTATCCTCTGAATTGTCAAGTAGGCTAACTGAAATTTCTGATATTTCTCTGAATAAAAAAATTACATTGAACATTCTTAAATGTCTAAAAAGAAAACATGATACTAAATTTAATGAAAATAACATACTTAAACATAACTTTTTCCAAATATCCAATTTTAGAAAATTCAACAATAATATGTCAATAAAAACCCTTTGAAACATACACAACATTAATTTAGATCTCATAGATCTTCAATAATCAGCAGACGAAAACAAAGATACATAATATTAATATGATAACTATTTGTAGATTACAAATAGTACTTAAGGAGTCTATCATTAGTCTAAGTAACCTGAGACTCATAATAATTATGTTGTTTGTCTTCTCCCTATAAGAGATCTTACTGAGAAAATTTTTTTTTCATTAAAAACATATTAGTGGAAGGGAATTCCCCTTCTCTAGGATTTTACACCCTGGTGCAAAGGCACTTTTATTTTGTACTTACATTGTAATTTTTGTGTGCCTGTTGTAAGTAGATAATATATAAAAATTTGTTCTACAAATAACATATACTCAATAAAGTACTATTATACAAATGACATATACTCAATAAAGTACTATTATACAAATGACATATACTCAGTAAAGTACTGTTCAACAAATGACATATACTCAGTAAAGTACTGTTCAACAAATAACATATACTCAGCTGTCAGTAAAGTATTGTTCCACAAGTGACATAAATATATACTCTGTATATTTGCACTGAACCGCAATAACAAAATGTTAAAACTTCCTGTAATCTTGCAAAAATAGACTAGATATAACTCAACCTTTACATTTCCATAAACATTTATAATTCACACAGGAAAGCTAAATATATGTTTTAAAAATGTATTGGAAAAAATCTTTCATTAATCCTACTAATTAGATCTGCTTTTAAAACAAGAACAAAAACATTTTTCCTTTCAGAATGACTTGTAGAAAACACTGAAAATGGTGAAACTTTTGCATGTTAAATATTTGAATTCCCATCACTCTTGAAAATGACATTGAACAGAAGGGAAAGTTAATCGGCGAATTTAGAATTGTTTTAAAATATAGGTATTGGCAGGTTCCATATCAAAACAGTCAAATCTCAAAATGTACACATCAAGTATCAGATTCTTGTCAAATTCCATCTTTTAAAATTCTGAAACTTTAGTTTATTATTAGGGCATACCTAAGTATTACATATACAGAAGTTCAATGTCTAGACATGCCTACTTTCTATTCTGTAGCGATTTCTATATTTCCTAACTTGAGTATGATGTTAGTTAAGTAGATAAAATCATGATTTCTGAAGTTAAAGAACTGGAAAATTCAGTAAATTATACGTCAATACCATATAAACCACTCCTTAAAATTAGAGAAAAATTATCACTTAGTTTTTGCCCCCTCTCCCAATTTTTTGAAATTGTTGCTTTCCTAATCTTGTAACACAAGGAGTGATAAATTTATCATCACTATCTGTGTTAATGGAATAAGGAAAATGTCAATTTCAAAATATCACAGAGCAAAAATTAAACGATCACTTTTTTGAAATTTTAAGAAGTTCATATCTTGACGTATAATATACTGAATTTTCAGATCTCTAATTTCACAAAACGTGATTTTATCTCCTTGATCACGTCACACGCAAATTATGAAATATAGAAATCGCTACAGAATCGAAAGTAGACATGGATCCTTGGATTTCAGTATTATGTGATACTTAGGTGTGACCTAATAACATACTAAAATTTCAGAATTTTTTAATGAGAAAATGGACAAAAATGTCGTCTAAAATCTAAAAAAAGAACTATAACTAGTAAGGTGGGAAAGATAAAAACATATGGTATGAGTAGGTTCCACTTTAATACAGGTATGGCGTACCTCTATTAAAGTGGAACCTACATACAAAATCTCTTTTAAATTCTGAAAAACTGAACAATTTTTTTTTTTAGAAATACTTTTAAAGAAATTATTGAAAAAAAAACAATAAATGATTAATTGATTAGGAATTTAATTATTTGTGAAGTACGGTAGGCCTACAATGGGATAATTGTATGGCTACAAAGAAACAAATAAAACATGAGAATTATTTTTCAAATGAAATTGCTGTTTGAAAATATGTCAAATCTTACATTCAAAGCAAATTATTAAATTTATTATCTAGGTCTACATGGTAATTATGAAAAATCAAATTTCATAATCTATTATTTTAGTAACTAGATCAGCTAATGAGCAAGTTTCAGGGGCCTACCAAAAGTATCAATTTTGAATAATAAATATCACAAACACTCCTAGAAATGAGTACTTTTAGAGTACCATAAGTTATGTTTGATATAAATAATTTGGAAGTTAAAGTTTTAAAATGCTTATGAAGACGTTGAAGTTGAGTTGTTTACAATGACACAGCTTCTCCATGACTTGAAGCATTCATCTTATTTTCTAATGCACATAATTATTATTGAAACAGACCTATATTGTACTTGACCAATGGTACTATTCACAGATAGATATTTTGTTGGAAGTAAGTAGGTAATTATTATTCACCATGATAATATATTATTAACAAGATGATTTACTATAGACAAATCAATTATCTAACAGCAGTATAGAAATATGTGATTTTTTTGGACAAATTTGAGTCATTGAATTCTTCTGGTAAAGTGTGATCACATTTAAATTTTAAAAATAATTCCTAATCCTTAAAGACCCTAGAATAACTTCTAAATTTTTAATCCAGAATATTTATGACTTAAAACATAAACCACTTCAGATTTACACATTATGCTAATGACCAAGAGTGAAAAATAGCTAGGTCTCTCAGTTTACAATTAACCAAATTGGTAAGTTTTCATAACTAAAGAGACAAACAAAACTGTTAGTCAGCATACTACCAGCAGTTTATGATAAGTGAAACAGATTGATCCAATATTTACTTCTCTGTTATGAGATACCATAATAATAGAAATGTGTTATGGTATTGCATAGCAAATTATAGCTTTTGAAATCACATGTAAGTTAGTGAATTTTCTAAAACTTTAAAACATTTAACAGTGTTTCAGAAGCTAGAAGTTTCTTGCATAATGTTGTTTGTAATAAAATACGGTTTCAAACTTTCAAAAAGAGATCTAATTTCTTAAATTTTCAACTAACAAGTAGCTTTGATTTTTACTAGCCTAAACAAACAAAAAAATACAGATAGGACGATAAAGACTTTAAACAGAGACCAGAAAAATCAATTATAAAAGAATACTCCACTCTCGAAGATTTCGAGGACTGTAATAAATTGTTCACTGCTTGACCACTTGTTTTCAATATCTTACCGGATTCCAGGAAATTTCTTTTTTGCCATGTTGAATCATTATAAAGAATAACAGACTCTTCATTCCATTCAATCAAATGTTTGAATTGAAAGATTGATTTGTTATTGATGATTTTCTCGGTAAATCCTCACCTTCTTTAACTATGATGTTCTTTAAGTATTGTATTTAATTTTCTTTTTGTTTCACCAATGTCTTCATCATTTCGCTTGAATTTTATATACTCCAATTTTGATCTTGGATGAAACACAGCATGGAAAACATTTTCAAAATTTTTGCAACTTTACTGTTACTAAATTGAAGATTGATATTAATAATGATTTGAAGAATTACATAAATTTGACTTTATAAATTGAGATATTTATGATGACATACGGTATAGTAGCATAACAATGAGTCTTCTTTGGTCAAAAGTAGAGTATAATTCAAGTGAAACAGACTATAGACAGCATCACAATCAAAACATGAAACTTTATAAATCTTATAAAGTTTCATGTCGGAGTTGTGATGCTGTCTACATTGGTCAAACAAAAAAGAAATCTAAATACAAGACTTACAGAACATCACAGTTAAAGAAGGCGAGGATGTACAGAGACAAATCACCAATAGCAGATCATTCTTTCAATTCAAACTATTAAGATCGATTGGAATGAACCAGTTATTCTTCATAATGATTCAACATGGAAAAAAAGAAATTTCCTGGAATCCCGTGAGATATTGAAAACGGATGGTCAAGCAATGAGTGATAATAACGACCTTGGATATCATCGAGAGTGGAGTGTTCTTTCATAATTTATTTTTTTGCCTCTGTTTAAAGTCCTTATAGGTCTATATAATTTATATTTAATTATTTATATTTTATTTTCTGTGTTTATATTCTCTTGACAAGACTAAAGTAACTTGCTAGTTGTAAATTTCAGAAATTATATCTATTTCTGAAAGTTTAAAATTGTATTTTATTATAAACAACATTACATACTTTAAAACATTTGTAGTCATAAAAAATATATTTATATTGAGCCTTTAAAATTTGTACCATTCAAAAATTTATAATGATTGTCAAATATGAAATTTCACATAATAATCTATTTATCCTTTCTTATACTTTCCAATACTATTAAACCACCGTTCTGCTTCCTGGACACTGGCACTAGTATGCATACGATAGGCATACATCATGGCTTCTGGATACCAAACACAAAGGGCGTAACGTATCGCACTACCAAAATTAACAAAACCCAATTTTTCAACCTCACTTGTGTAAAAATCAGCTATTTCATAGACAGTATTTTCAGATGCTTTTTGATCGAAAGGTCCCATATGTCCACGACCCATGATACCAACATCACCATGAGTAATTTCATTTCCTTCAAGCCGATCAAAAGTATTAACATATTTACTGGTTATTTCATTACGATAAATTCTATGGAGATAATTGAGACATTCTTCGCTCTTGAGTATTGGCAGTAATTCATTTAAAAAGGCATCACTTCTTTCTGGTTCCACATCGCAACATTCCTCTGTCACTAATGGTGATGGTGTTTCATTTGGTTCTTTCAAAACAATTGATGATTCACTCTCATTATTATCTACACTCACTTTTTGCTTTTTACATTGAGGTTCAACTTCTTTTCGTCCTTTTGATGTATTTTGACGTTTTTTACGATTTAATTTCACCACTGAAGATCTTGAAGTACGCTTACCTTTCTTGTTGTTTACTTTGAGGGAATTCATTGGAGATTTTGAAGAATTGTGTTTGATTCCAAGTTGTTTTCTTGCTGTTGAAGTAGCTGATGCAAGTTTACGCTTAGGAAGTTTAGGTTTCTTACAGTTTACTTTTACCACATTCATTGTACGACCTGAAGAATAAATTATGACAGAAAATTAGAATTGAAATTGAATTGTTACACCTATTTCTCTTTTTAACTTGAATGACTAAGATTTCTCATTTTAACAAATGTATTTCACAATAACCAGATGAAAAATATATAAAAAAAATAATCATAAAATATTATTATTAACCCAAGGTCTTTAGAAGACTATTTGTCAAATAAAAAAATATCATTTGCTTATTTTTGATATTTCAGTAATATTAGATTCAAGTCTATAATATACTGTGATACTAACATACAAAGTTAGACCTAAAAAAAAAAATGTATATTGTAGCTTTTTTAAAAACAGAAAAATAAAAGAAGCAAAACATCCTTTTCTGTAAAGTGACATATTTAATTTATATAACTAGCCTATGTAACGAAAATGGTAATAATGAAATTAGACATTCATGAATTTGAATAACAACAAAACATTGTGAACTCTGTAC
>JAQIWE010002986.1:0-12364 GCA_034698565.1 Campodea plusiochaeta | reverse complement strand
AAAGCATAACTTTACTGTACACTCTGTACAGAAAAAAACGGCATTTCATTAACCATTTTCTTTATAATTTTATAGTATTATCGTGAATGAGGCAATTAGGTAAGTTTTATTCTAAGCTTTCTAAAAAAGGTGAGTAAAAAGGTATAGCAATCTACATATAAACGAGAAGTCTACGTAGCTGTTACAGCTAACTTTTGTTTTGTAATTTTTGCTAGCATTACTGCACTTAGTGCAGTATCTGGCCTTCTCTAGTTATATATAAAATGTTAATAGGTAACATATCACACTAATGCATGTAACTGCAAAACAAGTAGAACTGAGAACACACCGATCTAATTTCCAAGTTGTTCTGATACGCAGAACATCTACGTTGTTACTAAAAACTGACCTGTCAGTCTTTTATTCTCGACGTGAGTGAGTTGGACACCTCTTCTAAGAATCTTTGAAAGCTATAGAAGCTAAATCTGTGAGTGAAAGGAATACTTTGATGATGTTGAAAGTTTGTTTTCCTAAAAGTAGGAGGATCTCTCATGGTAACTAATGACGTTCTTATCTCCTCCGGTAATCTCCATCAGCATCCCCCTCCCCCCCACCTCTTCTTCTCCCTCTCTTCTTCTTTTATAACGTCTCCTCTAGCTTTGAGTGCTTTAGCTGTCAGTTTTATACAAATAATAACCTTACAAATTTCTTATGGTAACTAAGCAATAAAAAGAATATTACATTATCTCCTATGAAATACCTTTAATAAATCTCGTCCTTGCGTTGTTGTTCCTTATATAAAAAAAGAAATCAAGTATAATAAATAAATAAAACAGTGAAATTAAAATACAGTTCTCTGGTTGTTACAATACGAAATTAATCTTTATAATGAAATGCAATATTGGTTCGGAAGCTGGTGTCAATTTGTTTCAAATACAAATCTATAAATTTGACCTTATTTGCTGCTTTATTGTGTTGAAAAGTAATGTGATAGAATATAAGGCATCATTATTCCTGCTGCAATGCAAGTGATGAGTTGCCAAGAGACGAAATTACAATATTAATATTATTGCTTTGTGTATTATCTTTTCTATTTCTATCCAAAACGTGCTTTCATAAATATTGCATCCACTGAAGAAATCAAGAAACAGAGAGAAATATTGCCTATAGCTGACTTTCTAATACCATGTATAACTATTCTATTCTATGGAGTAAAAAAAAACTGTAAAAATATAATGATGTTTTCGTATGAAAAAAATGCGACTTAAAAAGAATGATTACCTATTTGTTGTCTATCTCTTGATTTTTTTTATACTTTAACATATTCGAAAACCCTTAAAACTGCTTACTAATTATGTAATGCACTATAATTATAGTAGTGTCAGGGGAGAAATGTGTAAGTTAATTGGGTTTACTCATTAGCATTTTTTATTTCAAACTCTATACAGCAATGCAATAGGAAGTAAAGTATGTCATCAAAATTATGTAACCAGAGTCCAGAGTGATGTTCTATTTTATACAGGAAATGTATTTATTAATGCCCATTATTTGAAATTAAGCAGTACGTCTTTCTGAAATTTTTTCACATCATTCACAAAAGACGAGATCATCATAATGCGAGAAGCATTTTACTGTATATGAAAGTACAGTCACGATTTATCTTTACCAAACTGAATTTGTATATGCTGAATGCTGTGTTTCAATAAAAAATTTCAACAGAAATCAAATTATATCGTTCTTAAGTTTAACTTAAAGACAGACACAATATTTTAATTACAATTTTATGTTGACCTTACTACAAAAATAAAGAAAACACATTGACATAGACCCTGAAGTCAGAAACAAATTACACATTTCTCAATTTCTACTAATGGAGTTTCTATTTCTGAACATAAAATATAGGAATAAAATAATTCGAAAGTAAATTTGAGTTCTTTTAATGTATGTGAAAAGGCTTTTAATGACTTCGGAGGCAAACCAAATATTATGAATAGAGAGGAAAATGTTTTTGAAGTCATATTACTTTTACAACTTAGAAACAGCTCTGAAAATTGATGGAAGATGGAAAGTACGGTACTCAACAAAAAAAAAAAAGTAATCAATCTTTCAAACCCTATAATTAACGCAGTCGTGAAAGATAGCTACAAAAACAGAATTTAAGATGGGATACACTCTTTATAGACTATGCTGTTGATCATTTGGTATTATAATTATAACTGCGCAGTGATGGATATTTTCTCAAATGTAATTACTGTGTTATTAATCCATGTGTATTAATAAGTTCGACCTACTTTCGTCTTATCTGTATCAGTTTAATTTATTATGAAAATTTCAATTTTGGATATTTGGAAGCATCCTTATTGACGAAAAAATCAATAATGGTAATTAATTTTAGGGTTTGGGTGCTCTAGTTTCTATTTCTAAGTTTATTCCTATATTTTCTTTTAGTAAGAATAAAATTCCGAAAAGAATGCTTTAGATGCAAATCGAAAGATATTTGAAATTCGGAGTAAGTACTGCCCACGTTTTCTTTATTAGTATTCTTTCTTGGAATTAGTAATTAAAGAACTGTGATTTTCGCTAATAAGAATTTTTATTGTCTGAATCTTCTCAAGGGTTTGGAGGATTTCCATAAAGTATTGATCAGTTAGGAATAGACAAAAAACTGTTATTTCTACATTTTAGTTTTGCAGTTTTCTTCTTTGTTTCATGAACAAACATAACAAATTTGCTTTTCATTACAAAAAAAATGACTGTGAAAAACTGAAGAAATGAATGTTATATAGATTAAATATTTGAAAAAATGTGAAACAACGGGAAAAAGAGCAGCTATAACTCAATATATTTTTAAGTTTAAAGATAAAATTCCTCTACTGATCTAACAAATTAAAATCTCAAGATTAAGTAACATGTTTAATGATGCTTATGATGAACTGTTAATATCTTAACATATATTTTATACGAAAACATAATAATTATGCTATCAGTCACAAGAGCTTCAGCTTTTCAATTCTGAGAGTTATCCATGCATTTATTGCATAGATCTTTTCAACAGAATAATGAACATCGAAAAATCGTTAATAAAGTTACTGCTATATTTTCCAGTAAAAAATCAGTCGAAGTTTACATTTATTTCATCAATATCTCCAACTCTGCACATGCTAATATAATATTAGATCATTGAAATATCAGAAATTTCACTTTCATTTGTCCTCTTACGAATATTCCATCACTGTTGGACAATAAGTTTACAGTGACTATTTCCTAATTATGTGAGACAGATTTCGCTTTTACTTATTTTCAAAATACTGTTATTAAAGAAAATAACGAAATACTCATTTTAAGGTGGGTTTATCTATTTAGTAGACTGAAATATTCATAACATATATTTATAAACAGTAGAAGGTCGATATTTCTTTTTCTGCTTCTATTTTCCCTTTTTTAAGTATTTGTGACGTACTGGCGTTATTAAAATCAATAACTCAGGCTACTTCATGTTTTTTTTTTTCACATTCAAGTACATCGCTTGTTATTTTTTCAATGATAGTAATTTAATTTTAATTATTTTTTCCCCACCTGTTTTAATATAAGAATACAATTATAATATAATTATATAATTATTATATATAATTGTTGCGGCTGTCATTTATAATATCCTGCACGGTCTGTTTTCTTATAACTTTATAAGAATGAGACTTTTCTTGAGGTTAAATAATATAGCAGTAAAGGAAATTAAAAGTGTTTGGTAAGAATGGAAACTACAAAATTTTTTTTTTTTATTATTTCAAGAGAAGAGCTGTAAAGTTATTTTTAATTAATTAAATATTTGGATCTGGTTTTCCTGTATTTTATATCACGTATTAAAAAGTTTCTCACTCTCCGCAATTAATGTGGTGCTGTGATTAGGTGTTTCCTACATGTATCATGTACTTCATTCCATATAGAAGAATAACGTTTTCTGTTGCCTGATACTGATGCTAATGTTGTTATTTCTACAGGGTGGTAAAAAAAACTGACCGATTCCCGGAGCCTATAATTCGGCAACCGGATAAGATATTCAAATAAGCAATACCTTGTTTTATAGCCCTTGAGATTTAAGGCTTTAATTTGGTATATAAAAATTTAAAATTGAATAACAACAACATTTTTATAATGAATTTTTCAAAAACACTCCGGAACTATTTTTCTTTTTGGATTAAATATGGAATTTATAAATATTATAATGATGATATGTGGTCACAGTAATTTAAATTAAAAGTTATCAAATGTAATTAAAAATTGTATTTGTTGCTTTTTAAATACTTTTACTCATAGTGAACGAAGGCGGTACACTCTGATGTATACCATTTTTAAGTGTTTTGAAAAATTCATTTTCGAAATAGTTATGATTATAGGATTTTGAAGTTTTATACACCAAATGGAAGCTGTTTTCAAGTTCTTTAAAATGTTGTATTTCTTATGTGAATAGCTTACCCTGACGTCGAATAATATGGTGTCCCAAAATCGGTATTTTTTCTGGCCACTGTGTATATCTTTTCTAACTTACTTTAAACAACCATGCCCTCTCTGGTTGCTGTAGGAGTTAATTATTCTACTCTGAAGTCGTATAGTGAATGTTCAACAACTCTCGCAAATATACTAAAAACATTCTTTCCTCTACAGTAGTTTCTGGTAATCCTCATGGCGTTTATTAATAGGAATAAAGCTCTCCGTCCATACGGGAATAAACTTTCCCTTGAAATAGCAATTCTACTTCCTCCAAATTTGAAGACGGATACTAATAAACATTCTAAAAGATTAATTAACAACGATTATGAGAAGTTGTCTGTACAAGACATTCTGCTCTAGTTCATATATGGTGAATATAAACTGAATAGGAAAGGAATAAAAAAGTGAATAACCGACAGCAGGTTTCTATTTCTATACTCGAGTCTTTTCATTCCCATTGTTATGAGTTCAATGTTATAAGAAATTCAAATATGATTTTACAATAGGCACTGTTCTAGACAAAAGTACATTATTCTAATTATAAAACCATTCTTCTCAGTTTCAACTTCATCTCAAATTACTTTTCTCTAATGTTAGAACTTAAAAAAGCGATAATTCGATAGGCGGATACGTCTCTGAAAGAACATTGAGAGGTATTTGTGCTTTCTAAGTCTTGGTAGAAAATCATTTGACCAAACAAAGAAAATAAAAGAGATAAGCGAAGAAGGAAACTCTATAATGAAGCTTGCTTCAATAGTGCAATTCATTAAGGGTAGACGAAACAACACTTTCCATTAGTTTTAAGTCGCCTTTCATTATTCGCGAATGGATTTATTCGAAAATTAATGAATTTTCTAAACTAAGTGAACTATAGTATTCGAAAATGTTGATCGAAAAAGTTTAGAGTAGTAGTTGTGGAAAATTCTATGCGGTATAGACATCAGCGATCAGAATTTCTCTCTGCTTCTATTAATCACGACTCCTCCTAATATTATTGTGCTGTTTTTTATGTAGTCTGAAACTTATCGGTGTTTATGCTGTCAGTGTTGTGCAATTGTCTATTGGTATTTTTAATTTTTCGAAGCATAATTATTGCTAATCTATTTTAGGATTTTCTGTGATAATTGCAGATGAAGAGCCACATTGAAAGCTGTTTAGTCTTAACTTTGTTCAGATCCTCTACTTTTCTCTGTGCTATTTCACATTGAGAAGGACTTAGCAGAAGTTTCTACTCAAATCCCACAATCAGATTCAAATTCCGAAGAAGCAGAGAAAGTGTATTGTGTGAAGGAGAAATTCCAAACTATTATCATTCAGTATGATAGAGATAGAGAAGGAATTGTCCTATGCATCATAGTAAGAGTGAGTTTGTTACTGGATGTACAGTACAATGAAGGATTAAGTTATTTCGTATATGATAACTTTAAAAGAAGGATGAAAAATCTTATATTTTTCACGTATTATCAGTAGCTAATGATATCTTCTTCAAGGGAATTCTCATAGTGGAATTATATTCGATGATTTAAAGAAAATAGTTTATTATTCTTGAATTTCATAAATTGTTTAGTTATTTCGCTAAAAGCTAGCTTTTAAAACTATTTTACTAGTTTACTTAAAAAAAAAGAAATTATTGATATTAGTGCATGAAAAACCATATAAAATGCACTGAAATAGGTACATAGGAGTGAAGTTAGAAAACTCGTTTCAGAATAGAAAGATGCGGAGAACATCACTTGATATAATGGCATCAAAAAGTCATATACCCCCAAAATGATGACAAGTTCCGTTTTTGCATGCAGCGCTTCAATTTAACGATATGTAATGGAGACTTGTAAAGAATATATAAGAAAGTAACTTCTCATATCACAAATATGTTGCAAAGTAACTAATATATCAGCTAGTACTTTTAATATTTTACATTTCTTTAAATGTTCCAGTGTATTCTCCCATTCATTTTTAAAACCATTCAATATATGCACAGAAATAAAAGGAAATAAGGTTCACAAAGTTTGTCCGATATAGCATTCAAATGGTTCATATATACAAAAGCACAAAAGTCCTTTGTTATATAGAGGTTTTCCGTTCTGCGCACTGCACCGTCGTTCCAAGTACTGAAAAATATTCATGCTAGATGCTTATTTTGTTCATTGAAGTATCATTAAGTTGGTTTTTGATGTGTTTCTGTTTGTGCAGTGTTTCACTAAATTAATAAGACCACTCACCGTTTACAGTTAATTATTAAAGTCAGGGAACACAGCATAACTGAAATAACACTAAACAAAAATGCTTCTATAGTAAACTTAGTTGAGTGACAGAAACTGAAATATTCCCCTTCGTTTGCAGTACTTGTATGATAAAATATAATGCGAATATTTTTTGTATTCTTTATATAACTGAATTTATATTTACATCATTGTTCTCATGCTGAAAGTTATGGTTCATCACTGATGGATCGAAAGTTGCTATATTATTTTTGGTTCTTTTTTGGTGTCGATAATATGATTAAGAGTCAAAAAAATATTTTTTTATTGCTAATGTCGAATTTTCGACAATACAATCAGATTTAACTTAGAAAGCAAGCACCAATATTTCCGAAGAAAGAGGTCAGCTGAATGTTCGTGTCTCTATAAACTACAATATTAAAATGGGAAATGTTTGCCACTCTTTATATTACCTTTTAGTCTGTAGGAAATTTCAAAAGTTTTGAAGCTGCGTACATATACGAATGATATTTACTTTCTACTTGATAATATCATAACACATATTACGTCTGTTGAACCAGTGAGCAGCCAGATAAAAATAACTTCGTAGACGTAAATATATTATGAATATTGAATGCCATCCACAAGGAATTTTCCATTATTAACTGATAAAATCACTTTAACCATTCAATTACATCTGTATGCTGTGGAAATGTATACGATTAACAGTAATCTTATCATCTAATATTCTAAGGCCCTTACTCCCCTTAATCTATTCACGACAATTAGGTTTTTGGTCTGTAAAAAAAATGAAAGTAGAACTTTTCTATTTTTGTAAATAACAGGTTTTCACGCATCTTTTATTTCTAATTTGTACTGTGAAAGGAATAATATACTTTTGACGTTATAATGAAGACTTATATAGGAAAACAGTGATTGATTGATGGAATATTTTGATGTAATAAAGAGCACTCCCTTTCACCGACTTGTACGCCTTTGTTTTTAATCTTAAAAAAAAATTCGTTATATTTAAAAATGTATCATATTATGTAGAACTTACATGCATCCACGCATATACATGTATTTTGTTCATATTGAAACTGCATGAGCAAAAGAAAAACTAACAAAAGGAAAGAAAAATATATACAGTAGTAGTTGAAACCAGCAGAATACTAATGTGGTGATTGTGCTGCATCAGATTCTTGGATAAAACTTCTCTCTTTTTTCTTTTCGTTTCCAAGACCTTGTCTGTTTAAACATTCTGTTGCTAGATTATTATTTAAATATATACGAAACAAAGAGAATGGTATAGGAAATGTGAGTATTCAATCATTGAAACTATGCGGTATACTTGAAAGAAAGATTAAGAATAAGTTCAACTTTCAAAGCAAAGAATATTAGTAGAAATATATTTTATTAAAGCAACGGGAGTTCTTTCCACAGCTATCCAAAGTTAATTCTATCTTGTTGTGTCAACAATAGGGATTTAGATGTACTATATACAATTTCATTTGAAAGTATCGTTTAGGGATTTCATACAATTCCAGTCTGTCAGATTTATAGTAAATTCTAATACTGCTCTTATAATTCTAAGTAACAGCCTAACCCATGCTGACCAAACAAGTGAGATGGTCTGATACAGCGCAGTTTGTATGAGTCACTCTGTACTAATTTTAGAGAATCATGCATATCTCTATGCAGTATGTGCGAGACGTCACACTGTGCTAAAAAGAGAGAAGGGAACATCTCTTCTATAGGATGCGTGAAGCCAATAACCTATTTCGAAAGAACAGACCTCCTCACTCCTCGGAAGAACAGACCTCCTCACTCGTTCAACCATGGCCTAACCTATAGTTGGCGCGTTAGTATAAGGTTCGAACCCGTATTTTTTATGTCTGCTTTTCGTAAATCAAAGAACAAAAGAGGAAGTTTGGACCTTGCACGAGTTCGTCTACTGTACTTAACGGAATTAACGTCTTCAAATAAATTGAAGTCTTAAATTCATATCTTCGATCAAAACGCAATGAACTGTCAACTAAATGACATGATAAATTGAATTAAAGGAGTATTTTTTACAGCGGGAATAATCTTTTCCAACACAACTTAAGGGTCTCTTGGGAAAACGAGTACAATAGATGAGAACAAAGAAAGTAAAACGCCTTATGTGTGTTGGAAAAGATTATTCCCGCTGTGAAAAAATACTCCTTTAAAAGTCGTTATCTGTGTTTTTTTACCAGTGAAAATGATTTACTGTATACGAATTCTTGAAAATATATCATTCTCTCAACTTATAATTGAACTCTTCTGAAAATGTGCGCGCGGCTTATCTGTTTAGTAAGAAAGCATGCACATGTTCAAAAGAGTTCAACTATATGCTATACGATATGCTTTTTCTATTATGCGTTTCAGGTGAATTAAACTCCACTTTTTGACCTTGGACTAACTTTCTCCCATTGAAGCAAGTGAAAGAAATCCATTCAAGGTCAAAAAGTGGAGTGTAATTCACCTGAAACGCATAATAATCAAGTAAACTTTTCTCTGTCAAACTTTTTCTTTCAGCATGCAACGCATTACCATCACTACCTTGAAGTGAACGTCTGTATTCGACGTCCATTTATTTAAACATGAAAATAGAGTACGGATTATTTTAATCGACTAACTCTACAGTATATATAAAGCCTTTTTTGTACAGGTAATACTGTTGAACGTTGTATTGCTACTTATTTAAACAAGGGAATGGGGAAGAGTTCGAATAAATTTTATTGACTGACTTGGGAGTACATAACAATGTAATAAATGAAATTAGTACAGAGTTTTAATAATTTTCTATGACATGATAATTAATTTTTAATACAGTCGATTTTTATTAAATATGTTAGAGAACTTAAATATTTGCAAAATATTAGTTTACTCAGTAAGTTTTCGATTTCCATTTCATATATATTTTTATTAAAATACAACATTAAATTAGGTAGTTTGATTGGTATTGTATTATTATGAAATATTAAAATCGCTGGTACTTAAATTTGAGAGTTTACAGCTATTGCTAACGGTTTTTAGAAACGGTTAGCAATATCTAATTGATTCATATTCACATGTTGAAGGTTTTAGCAAGAAATTAAAAAAAAAACTCTCACTTCGTATTTTTTTTTAATATCAGATAATTATTTCTCATTCGACAGGGAAAGTTTACTGACGGGGAAGTTTACTGATGGTCCTCATAGTTACTTTTAATGTGTAGTAATAAGAAATAACAATACAATGCTTCAATATTTACCAAATAATTCATCATGGAATCTTATCCATCCTTATAGCAAATCTATTTCCTCATTTCAGTTGTGTTGATAGTTTGCTTTATATTATTATAATAGCAAAGCTTTTCTGAACGTACGATTATATACCAAATTGTGTTGTTGCTCGTTATCGTACATAAAAAATTGTATATGTTCATAAACTATTTGTGGGTATACTGGTACCGTAATGTTTACCTTTCAAAACAAATATCAATAGGCATTAAACTTCACTTTATCCTGTTTCGCTTTATTATCGTTGTACTGTATGCTTTTACTATATACGTGTATATATTGTAAAAGCTTCTGCTTAATTTCACTAGATTTATTCAATTTAATTTGTAATTGCTTTCGTTAACAGAACACTTACGTTACACGCTCCAGGAAATATTTATACAGGGTTGCCCAAAAGTTTGTGGACCGATTTTTTAAACAGCAATTTCTAAACAAAAACTGTTAAGGCTACAGACTTGATTATTACACCAAATTAAAGTTCAGCTTTCGATCTTTCTATGGATGTATATTTTATTGATCTACGTTGTATGACGTCACCGCCCTCGCTGATTTTCAAAAAAGTTCCAAAAGTTGCAGAATGAGAATAAAATAAAAAAGTAAAATAATTTAAAAAATTTTGCAGATTGTGTTTTTGTTGTTTATGGTATTCTTATATCGTAGAAAGACTGGTATAAATAAAACTTAACTTACAAATTTCCGTTATTCTTGTTAAAAACAGTTTCAATTGAAATGCTATATAACTGTTGTTTTAGGTAAAACCTCTCAAAATTGAAATTTAACAGCTCTTTCAAAATTGTGAAAATTATTTCATGCTGTGATAGATCAGGATAGGGACCATATTGAGATTTTCGTTCAAAAAAAAAATGACTTGTTTTTATTGTTAATTTTTTTTTCCCTCCTTTATTCGTTTTACAACTTTTATTTGTGGAACGATTTCGTAAATTGGCAATAGCGGTGGCATCAGACTATCTAAATACATAAAATTATACGAGGTCTACTAGAAAAATAATGAGGCTGACTCTATAATACTCTTCATTAACAATTTTATTACAAATGGATATAACAACAATCAAGACTGATCCTTTGGGAATGTACCGGAATGTACACACCAATTTTGGTGTTGCTATCACTCCTGGAAATAATGCTACAGCCGTTTAACTGACACTACCTTTGAAACCTATATCACAAAATTTGTTATTCTGTGAACAGTTTCAATTTGAAGAACCATAGTCTTCATTTTATTTTTGAGAATGGAAAATAAATTTACATGATTTCTGTTCGGGGATAAGGACACCCTCTTATTACCATAATAAAAATATATTTTGGTGTTGCTCAAAATGAGGACCATTAAACACACACACACAAAAAAAAAATCAATGAAAAGTAAAAATGGTAAATTCAAAAATGGAATTTTATTCACGTGTTTATTCAATATTCAATGTGTTGATGCGTTTTTACAGAGTATCAAACGTATTTATTGCCATGAGGTTCTAAAAATTAAAAGGATAATTGTTTTCAGCCTGAAAGCCGTGATTACCAAGGATGCAAAGAATCAGCCACTACGACAACAAATCTTGTAACATAATACTCTCGGTTTCGTTGGGATTTAGGTCTAAAAAGGCAATTCAGTGGTACCAGGACATTTTTATCACATGGTGTGAATCCATATAACTATTTTTTGTTCTCAAAATGAGGAAATAAATTAGGTTTTCTTCAAATTGAAACTGTCGGCTACATAACAAATTCTGTGACGTACAGTAGGTTCCTAAGGTAGTGTCAGTAAAACAGCTGTACCATTATGTCCAGAAGCGGTAACAACACCAAAATTGGTGTGTAGCTTCCCAAAGAACCAGTCTTGAAGGTGGTAAGATATATTTGCAATAATATTGTCAATGAAGAGCTTTATAAAATCAGTCTCATTACTTTTCCAGCAGATTTCGTATATATCTGTAAAAAGAGGACAGACAGAACTTTCGTTTGGTGAGAGAATCATGTTTCTAGCTCTAGCAGATTTTGAGAAATTGCTGTATAAAAATCGATTCAAAAACATTTGGGCCACCCTGTATAATGTTCATTTTCATTTTAACCAATCAGTAACATTCCACAATATAATTGATTTTGAATGAATATTACAAAGAAGTGCACCATAGACAACATGCTTTTATCTAGTAGAACTATTTGGTGACAACAGCTCTCAGTATAATGAATGTCATAAAAAGTAGAAAATATTAGCACTCAACAATTTTATTCAAAATATTTTAGTTAATCTTAAGAGCCCTCCACCTAAAATTAAAATTCAGAGAGGCCAAAATTTGAAATTTGTATTACTCACCAGGTAAGGTCTCAAATCGTTATTTTTATTTTGCATTGCATTTGTTATGATAATATTCA
>JAQIWE010002985.1:0-12364 GCA_034698565.1 Campodea plusiochaeta | reverse complement strand
ACGTTTACGTCTGGTGGAAAAGGAGAATGGGCTCAGTTTGAAGGAATTGAAGAAATTCGACTTACATTTCAAATTTTTAAAATACTATTGCTTGAATTATTCTTGGAAACTAATGATAACTTTACGTAACAATATGTTGGAGTCACAAACACCTCAGATCCGAAATCTATCCGAAAAGACGTTATTTAAAATGTCTAAGGTGAGCTCTACTGACGAGAGTATTTTGGAGGGTGTCCCACTCGGATTTTTCTAGAAAATTTCATGGGCCATTCATAAACAGTAAACACCAATTAAGCTAAATATAAAGTGCAATGTTTCTATTCCAAATTGAACTTTGAGTCCAAATTTGAAGAAAATCAGTGATAAGAACTTTACCAATTTCATTGTTTAAAAAAATTTCAGGGAGGACCTTCAAAATTATTATTTTCCATGTTATTTGCCATAAGGAATTTTTGTTGTAAAGTACCAAAACTTTGATATTTTTTCTACCTCATTTTCGAGAAGCGGGTCCGGTCGTATGAAGCTACATGTATACTATGTGGATCTTCAAGAATAACACATGAGATTTAAAAAAAAAACGAGTGTAACGCCCTTCAAAGTTTCCTCGTGAGCAAAATATTCACCGTGAACTCTAGGGAGTTTCACTATTTTTTTAACATGTACTTTTCGAAATGTCTATGTAGTAACATTATTCACAAGCTTGTAGGTATTTCTGACAATTTCCAAATGTTATAAACTTCAAATTTTCTTTGAAATGTGAAATTTCTTGCAGGGTGCAGAGTGCTTGATATCCAGAAAATCATATGTGCTTAAAAGGTTTGCAAATGAGGAGAAAAAAGTGATATTATATTTTTGTCAGTGCAAATTAGTAAAGTGTTTCGTTATTGTATTTAAAAAGAGATATTTAAAATTAAATTCAATGTTTCAAAAGTACAAGTATAATAACATTTAAAAAAATCTCATTTTTAAAAAAGAATGTAATTAATTTTCACTTATTAGTGTTGTTAATTTCAAAGATGCAATCATGCAGTTCTTTAATCATATATTATTATTTCAAATCAAACGTTTCAAACCCTGAAGTGCCCATCAGCATGCAAATATATCAAATCAGCTTGTTTATAATAAATTACATTTTTATTCCATGATTAGAAGTGCAAAACATGCAGTTTTTAAAGGAACCCAACATAGTAAGGAAGAACGTGCATACCGCAGAAGTTACTATTTTCAGTGGTGAATTGTAGTAATCTAATCATATATAACGCACGATTGTACTGGTTATTACTCCACAAAAAATGAAATTCAATTTAAATGAAATTCCACATCAGGTTTTCCTCGTATACTTCCGGTAAACCTTTGTCGTATTTCTTCAAATGATCAAGAGATTATATTAATGATTTATTTTATTTGAAATGAGATATTCTACGTATATAAAGTACCTTGAAAAGTTCAAGAATAAAAAGTGAAATGTCTAAAAACACATAGTTTTCTTAATCTTTTTTTCATTCTTTTTTCAAATTGACTTTTTAGGTACTGGTATATCTATTATGAATAGATCTATTTTCATTTTTGAGATAGTCAGAAATGCCTGTTTTAAAGTTATATAATTGGAAAATGATCAGATGCACCAGTTGCTTGTCTATATAGTTGAACAAGAAACATAACAAGTCAATCTCGTAGCGTGACATTCACTAAGTAACAATACGACATACTGTAGAAGTTGTCATCCCAGTTATACGTACGGACGGACAAAAACAAAACCCAAATACAAGTTAGAAATAATAATAGAGAAAATGTGGTAAGAAATGAGGTTAAGACGAAAGAGTAGTAGTAACAAAGCAGTTTTTTACGTATAATACAAGATTGTCATTACAGAAATATTCAGTTCATATTAACATCAACTGTCAATATACTGAAGAGGTAGTATATCAGAAGTCAGAGGTACTTAATGATATCGTATGAGCAAGAATTTCATTTGCGATTGAAAGAAATGATAATTAACAATATAAAACATTTCTGAACATACAGTTTCAACAACAGTCACACATTTCTTTCTGTAGAATTTCAATGAGATAGTTCTCCAATACAAAACTTTCAAGTAAACTTTGAAAAGATCAAGTTAAAAAAATTCATTCTGAAAATATTCTTGTATTGATTAGAATATATTAAAACCTGAGGAGTTGAGGGATGCATGCTCTGAACAAAGATTACTGTTATATAAGAATCTCTTTTGAATCTCCGCTCCGCTGGTTTCCTTTATATTTCAAAATAATCATATCAACTTAAAAACTGAATATGTTCATTACAAGAAAGTGAAGATAATACTTATGTGTAATAGACCACCAACCAGAATTTTAAAATCTTTGGTGTCAGCGGTATGATTATTATGTAATGTAATTTATAGAGGTAAAGGCAACGAACGAAACGTCATAATGGTATGTTTCGATTGTAACAGCAGAAATGTGTGACATTGATATGTACTGTACAATCTTCAAAGCTTGTTTGCAGAAGAATAAGTAGCTCAAGAGCAGCCAATCATGTTTAACGATGCAAGAGAATACGATGGTTTCCTTATGGAATTTGAGAGTTGCAGCAAAATTCAAATTCAAAATTAGATTATTTACTATTTTACTAATACTACCATCAATAAAGATAAAATGCTGAGTATATAATTCCTGTAAACTTTATTTTGCTAATTTTATTTCTTTTTTATATGTAACCATAAAATAATTAAATTGAACATGTAACTAATCCTTACGTATGAAATGTAGCTAAAACATTTCAATTGCTTTTTAAAGAAGCATTTATATTATCTGAAGAAAAAAATAATGAATCTACTATGATAAAAATACTACAAATTCTGTTTGGCAAGTATACAGGAATTAGTCCTCTTTCATTAAACCATGCAAATATTAGCGAAATATGAAAAACAAATACAAAGAACAGAAAGCAAAGCTACAAAAATATACCCAAAAAGTATAAGAAACGGAAAGATCATGCAGAATGAAAACAGAAATAGGGAAGAATAGAATTTAAATAATAGTAATAATAACTCATAAAAATAATTAACAAAAAATAATAATACCCAAAAAAGTAAAAATTGAACTGTACCTGTTGAGATCATCATTATGCACTTCACCCTCCGACGGCCTGCTTTGACTGCTTCTGTACATTTTCTTCATTTTTTGGTGAAGTTGCTTACAATTATTGCGCAATATCTGGAAAAATAAGAAATAAATCTGAATCTCTCTCTCCATTCTCATTACCGAAAATACTGTAAATTTCAAGTAATATACTTTCAAGGAAAATATATTTATCGGTGTAGAAAAGTTTAAATATACAAGTTGTTTCACTATTTTCAAGATGTTATTGGTATGATTTCCTTCCTATCGGTAATCTCAATAACAAGAACACCTATACAAGTATCTTACATAAAATATACAATTAAAGAAATATCGTAATCTAGTAAGACATTGAAAAATTACAAATATTTTAAGGAAAATGACAGTGTTTATAAACTTATTTTGGAGACATAATAAAAAAATCATTGAGCACTCTCAATTAAAATTTCCTACTGAAATTCTTATTTTGTATTAAATGAAACTTAACAACTTTAATTCTGTGAAACTTGCATGCAATAACTTTGTATACACTTACATTATATCTGACTAGCAATTGTACCTCCGGAGGTAACGATTCTCCATCGGATAATACCCTGTAAGTAACATTACGAAACTCTATGCTGCTGCTACTGAGATTCTTAAGAGGTTGGAAGCTACTGAGTTGATCATTCAGTTCTTCAGTCTGTTTTGCACGATTTAAATCATCTTGAAAGACATCCAGGAACTCTTGGACCAAATGTTTCTCGTGGACATATTCACAGTCACCTAGGTTACCATCAACATCGTAGATTAGTTGGATGAAGTGACTTCCTTCGCTTACTTGAACCAAACGAAGACCACTGGATGGAGAATAAAATCAGTGGATTAGAACAATGGATTAGTAAAGAACGTTCTTGAGTGCGCAGTTTACGTATTTTATATTTCTAAATATCTTCGAAGTTTGAGGATTGTATATTTTCATTCCCGTCCTTTTGTTTTAGCAGTATTGAGAAATCATTCGGTTATGAATAGTAAAGGGTGTCAAGAAACATTTTGCTAGGGGTCTACAGCAGGATCGGTGATAGTCAGTAGAAAGTGTTATACACCATTAGAAAGGTATTTTAAATTGGAATTGAAGTAGCTAATAAAATTCAGAATAGGCAAAATATGCGAAAAAATATCACTAAATATCTAAATTTTGTCTGTTTTAGGAATTTGATGAAATTGTTAGATTTTAATGCCAAAAGTAATATTTTAGCCAAGAAAAAGAAGAAATGAGAAACTAAATGTTAGAGAATGAATCAATGATCACTATTTGATTAAAATCTTGGAGAAAATCTATGTATTTATTAGAAGAATCACGAAAATCTAAATGCCACTTTTAAAACACACAGTAACAGCGCTATTTTGGAAGCTGGCCGCAGGGCTTATATTCCAAGTAAAATTTTAGTAATGTAGCTCAATAGATTCTGTTTTAATTTATCTTTAAAATGGTGTATTATTTGTTGCTCCTGGATATATGAGAGAATGTGTGACCCCTTAGCAGAATGTTACTTGACACCCTGTATAAACTTTAAACACAAAACCATACTGTTTTTATAACATAAGTATTAAGACACATAAGTTACAGCAGAATCTGTTACTGAAATGTCATAGAAAAATCTGAGAGGAACCTAAATCAAACAATGTACTTTTGTTATTAAATCGATAATTTTGAAGTCAGTAAACAACAACTAAGTCAAATAGTTTTTTCCTTTCTGGTCATTTTACTTCAATGTAGAAACTTCTGAAGACTATAAGTATTATGTCCACAGAAATGAGAAAACTGAACATCTGCAATACAGTCACAAATTTGGATGCAACTGTTTTTCTAATGGTATTATTTTCTATGAAGAATAGGATAATGGAAGTAACAGAAGTCCATAAGCAATTATATGTAACTGAAGAGAAATAACACAGTACTAATCGAAGGTAGCGAGTTTTACGAAACCCCTTTGAAATCCTTCTGCAATAACTGCACAGCATCTTTCCCCTTCCTTATGACTTCTGATTGGAAGTGACGTAAGTTCCATTAATAATTATCATGTCATCTAAGAGGAGTGATATTCTTTATTCGACCCCTTATTATAAACCCCCTGGAGATCAGATTTCAACAGAGGGTTGAGTAGACAAATGAATATCCGCTAATTCGTAAACGAACTCTTCAAGAAAGGGAAGTTTACGTTTTCACTTAATTTATCACGTGGGGGGTTCAAAGAGTTCCAATAGGGGGAGACAGATTGATGGTGGTTATTATAATATACTGATGTGAATGAGACGAAAGCAGCTAGTGTTATATTGGCAATGGCGAATTTAGCAGCTAATTTGTTATCATTAGTTTAACTGACCAAAATCCTTTTTTTTTCATAACGAGAGAATTTGAAGGAAAAGTAAGATGGAGTTATTTATTTATTTATTATTTAAATATTTGTAAAATTGATATTTCTGATCTTATGATTTGGAGAAAAACATTTTCTCAAAAAATCGTCTTTGAAAACACATGCAAGCAGAATATCTCAATCTCAGACCTGCAATTAAACTTTCTCATAATATGACCATCATCATTCGTATCACATGTTTATCAGCTTGTTTAAAATGTGGTTCAGTATAAGGCACGAACTTCAAAATCTACAATTTCACACAATGTACAGTATAATGCGAAGTTAATACAGTACAAATCAAAAACGTTTATTTCATATGAAATTTTAATAATATTAGAAATTTTAAGCTTAATAAATCTGAAAACTTAACGTGATAAATCAATTTCAACATGGTTTAGTCTTTAAAATTCCTATAAGAAATTCTTTATTCTTGTACAGTAATAAAACGAATCCACATCTTTGCTTCCGAGAAACTGTTATAAAGTTAGATTTTTTATATACAAAGTGCCCACAAACTGTAAGGGTTCATTGACTTGCTTCTATTCTTATTCCTAAGTGAAAAGAGCAGATTAATTCTTTGTTCAACCATTGCAGAAATTTGCACATTCTTGATCAGTTGATCTGCAACAACCAGAAATCAGAAGAGTGTATAAAAATTATTTCAGAAAGGTTTTTGGAAGAATAAATTCATCAAAATTACAGAAGAAAGTTTGAAAATTGAATATTAGGGAAATTAGATTTTTTAATAAAAACATTTTAACAATATTACATTCCGACATTTCAGAAAATTCATTTCAGAAAGAGGAAGGTCTGGACTGTGCAAACACTTTGTCGCTTTGATCGGAATAGCGAGCTGTTCCCATTTAGGTAATTGCAATTATAAACTCAAATCTACCGCTAAGAATTAAAAAGTATGTAGTTCAAGTTAGTATGATACGGATGTGTAAAAAAAAGTAATTGAAACTACTATAAGAAAATTTTCCGATAAAGGTCAGCGAATAACCTTGAGTCGTCATAAATTGCTGAAATTGACAAACTAATTGATGAAGCGTGTACTATATATCAATTGCATGATGTTGGTGGAATAACAATAATTATCGACGTTCACTTCCTGTACAGAGTCATCTGATTGAAAGATGAATGCAGAATGAATCACTAATAACGTTGAAATAAACTTGCTTCTATAATGCAAATTTAATTTTGAAATATTCTTTTCAGTCAGTAACATAATACTTTCTGATAAAGAAATGCAGATTGTGATAATTTATTTCTTTACAGTATAATATATTCTAGAAAATTCTCTATGTAATAAAATGTATTGAGAAATCGCGACAAGGCTGAGAAAATAATACAGCGCAAAGGCTGTACGCAAACAAATCTAGGAGTCAAAAGTAATCCTAACAAAATATAATCAAGTGAGTTTTTCGAATATCTCAAATATCAATGAAGTCTAAAGAAATTAATCAGATTCAGAGTATATGACAATTTGGTTAGTGTAAATATGACCCTGAGTCACTAGATGTGGGGCTAAACCAAGCAAATTATCATCTATAAGTTGTCATTGAGAGCAACGACATAAACAAGACTCTCGATATTCTCTTATACAGCATCAGAGTCTATAGAGTAACGTCCGCAATACATAACACTGACACAGTCCACGTGGAACGAGACCACTTTTCCTCGTATATTTGGCATATTCCTATATCTTTCAAAACCTCATTTGAATACACGGGATAGGAATATTCTGAAATCAATGTCATATATTTGTAAATTATGCAATAGAACGCAAAACGATTTAGTCATCTGCTGGTCAGTGCGTAAAAGCATTGATGGTTTATGCTAAGTGAATAGACGTCATTTGCTCACGGAGCAGACGAGAAGATCTTCGACGTCAAGTAGTAGAAAAACGGTCAAAACTTTGCACACGTCGCAAACTCAGAATACTGGTCTAGATAATAATTTATAAGGATTATTCCTCGTCAAATATTTCTAAAGACTGGAAACAAAACTAATATTACTAAATTAGAATCTGCCTGAAGGAGACGTTCTGCTAGTTACAGAAGCATATTTGATATATTTTTTCCTTTTTACAACAATAATATTCGACATTTCAAATTTACAACTGAAACAAAAAAATAAATATAATAATAAAAAGAAGAATATTTATCAATATGTAATAGGAAATTGTGTGTGTCATGTGTTGTTTTGTATACGGTACTATTTCGTTCAAAATTGCCTATAAAAATAATTCATCTACTCTAATGGTTAAATGTAAGAGTGGACTGTATAGTCTAAATTTCGCCATTTTGTCATTTTCATCGAGATAAATAAAGGCATTATTATTATTATTATTATTATTATTAGTTTGCGTTCAACTATCTCTTACACAGATCAGGTGAAGAGACTCCCATATACATTATAGTACATATGAGTTACACTAATTGTAGCACTGTATAAGATACTAGAATGTTGTCAGTGTGCTGAGAATGTGAGTCAGGTGGAGAACTAATAGGAAGAGTACATTAACTTCAATGTCAAAGTCCTTTCCGTATTACGGAAAAACCCAATATCATTATCTCTTAGACGTTTCATGTACATTATTTTTTTTCTACTCGGTTAATGGAAAGTTCATGAACCTACAACATTAATTGTCTTCTGGACAGTTTGTATGAGAAAATACAGATATATTAGTAACTGTACATATATATTAGTAACTGTACAGATATATTAGTAATTGTATTTTGAAGATTAACAGCGGTAATAACGTATATTAAAAAAAAAATCAATTCCTTAATTATATTGGTAAAAATAGTATTTAAAAATATCTGTACATCTTTGGTAGACTTTCCACTCACGTAGAAAATGTTGTGCATTATAGAAACATTTCTTATAAATGTTACGAATTTGATCAAAGCATTTGTTGGGGGAACCACTTCTATTTCTGTGTTCGAGTTCTTCTTGAATTGAAATTTTCTTACATTTCATTTTTCCAATGTAATGGACTAAAGTCGGCGAAATATAACAAGGCGGGTGAAATTGCACAATAGTAAAACTTTTCCATTATTTACTTTAAGATTTTATTATTAATATTCCTTTTGAATGTTATAATTGTATTTCGGGCAGATATGAACTCATATACTGACAATAAATTATACATTTATTATTATACTTACATTACGATTTCATTCAAAACGTTTCAAAGTCACCCGCCTTGTTATATTTGGTTGACTATATAAAACAATAATTTAATTAAAATAGTTAGTCCTTTGCAACCTATCAGATAACAATAATACAAAAATGATTGAGATGTACTCATAAAACTTATATGTATACCAAGCAAATGTTATGTGCCTTTGTACTTTGAATAAAAACTGTTTCTGATTCTGATGCTCTACTCTGTAACTTTTATAACATCTACAAAGAAATTTGTAAATAGTGTTGCCAACCCATATGATAAGAAAGCAAAGCGACATTTCTTCTTTCGAGGCCTCTAAACAAGGCGTAACTTTCACAAATCAGAATGGTAATAGTCCCTAATGGCATAGCTCCTAATTGTCAGTAGTTCTTAGCATAAGTCAATATTTTCAGAACGTATTAGCTCATAATAATCTTACGTACTAAACGGCAATACGGCCTAACTCTTAAATTGCATAAGTTATAAAAAAAACAGCAAGAGTAAAAAGATAATACAAATTTGGTTTAGGTTTAATATTTCAGCCACTCAGGTCTATATTTAGGAGGGCCCCAGAGGGCCAATACCATAATTGAAATAAAAAGAGAAATGTTATGATGTTATGAAAACATTAAAAAAATTGTACTATGACACCATCGCTAGAAGAAATCGTCGTACTGTAAAAAAGTGAAAAAAAAAAAAATAATAATAATAATGATTAAACTCAACCGTCGCATTTGCCATAAATTTTCAAATAACACTCGTAGCAATCATGTCTGCATGTCCTCTTTGTTCGATTGCAAAATGTTGAAATACTGAACAGCAGATACTGTAGCTCAAGTACTGAAACAAGACCATGGTCTTGCGGCAGTACATGAAAATTACAACCGTTAACTGATGTAACTGATTAAAGAGAACTTTTATATTGCAATATTCCATTACATGATCTGTTCTCAGCTATTTGCATTAATAATATATTAGCCAATATAAATATTATAATTTTACCTACCGGACCCCACAAAACATAAATACCGATCTGAAAGTTGAAATTTAAAAAGAATTAACGTACTTTGGAACTTAAAATCTTCTGAAAACCACGCATTTATCAGTTATGAATTATGAAAATTAGAAGTTCCGAAATTTAAAACTTATGAAATTTACAGCTATAGTTTCGGTGTAAAAATTATATATTTTGCCATTTAGGAGATGTGAAAGTTATGATTTGTGAGAAGTAGGACTTAATAAGTTTATGTCTTCTGACAAATAGGAATTGTGATTGTGAAATTAGGACTTATCCAGGTTTTTATTCATACTTTTGTAATATATACAACAGAAAATTCGAACGGATAGGAAGAGAAAATATTCACGAGGTTTTTCTCCTGTTAATAAAACATATTCATATCATACCATTTTTTTTTCTTTGTAAAATTTCCTCATTTTAATCTATCTGTAAAACTTCGTATAAAGAATTCTTAGAATTCATAGTCAGATTTATTTATAACCACTGTCTTAAAATATTCTGCAAATAAACTATAAATATAACTCTATATCACACGATAACAATGATTCAAACAAAAGTACAAAAACCCTCAATTTCTGAAATTTCCATATTTTGCGAAAGATTCGCAATTCGCACACGAAGCCATAAATAAAGGTGTAATATTCCGTACACTCCCTCCTCCTGAGTGTAGGGCAGTAGTGTTTATTATTATTATTATACTATATCACCAACAAGATCAAATTCAGTGACCCTGAAATATGACGTGACTTCCTACATATGATTCTACTGGAAAACACCAAGAGAGAAAAAGGGAATTTGTTGACCGCTGATGGATTTCCAAAATACACAAATAAATTTTGGTATAAAAGAAGGTGATTGTGTCCATAAGATCACACTTCTGTTAGAATCTGTTTTGTTATTTCAGAATAACAACGAGAAATATTTTGTTTTGAAAATGAGTTTGAAGGTCTCAGCTGTTTGTCTCTTGTTGGCTGTTATGATGGGAATTGTTGCTGCTTTCCCTGCTTTAAATGGTAAGTTTTTCTGTAGTTTCATATTAAAATTTTATTTTGATATCTTCCGTTTTTTTATACATTTCTGAAGAGAATCGAACAATATTGCAACTAATAGCTCTAATAATTTCTTTAAGATTATTTTTTTTACTTTTCAATGTGAGGTATATTTTAATTTTAAACCAAAAATATATTTTTATTTGTATGTTAATAAAACACTACTCAATATTTCGATCAATAGTTTTTTAGATTGTTTTTTTTTTTAGATCATAATGATTTCCTTATATCCTGGAAAGCAAGTATACCTTCTTACAGCTTTATGTAGTGCTAATAGCCATGGTTTAGGGATATGATTAAACACTTCTCATATAATATTATAATGGCCTATTTGATATTTGCTCCTGTATTAAAGGCCTATCATAATATTTTAATCAGATTAAACTACCGGTCATAGATATATATGAAATGTTGCGACAGTACCTTTCCATAACAAATATATTGTTCCTATATAATTAAATACGTCTTCTGTGTGATCTGCCGTTGTACATCAAACTATTAAAAGGTTGATATTGCCATTGTTTATTTTCAAGAACACAAAATAATACCTAATCATTTAAAGCATTAAAAGAAATTTATGGTCATAATTCTGTTTTTCTGTATACCTTCACTAATAAATTAGAAATGAAAATAATATTGATTTTATATGGACTGTCGTATAGTATTCGTTACAAATAGGTACAATATTATTATTTATTAACAACGATTTTAACAAAGCATTATTTTTCTTGAAGACGATGGAACTCATAATATTTAACAAAAAATATGATTAATCCAAATTGCTGATGATGCTCTACTCCTGTTAAACAGTTTTGTTTAAACGATTTTCAAAATTGGGCTGAAAATAAAATTACAATAAAAATGATATAACTTTTCTGTTATTTACAATGGCCCTTTAACTTATTTTTAAATTGATATTTGAAAGGATGATATTCGAAAACAATTATTCCCATCATCTAATAAAATCTTCTTTTCTTTTCCAGACGGTTACGTTCGTGAACGTCGAGGTGTGTACCCCTATGGTGGCGGGTACGGTGGTGGGTACGGTGGTTACCCATACGGAGGTGGTGGTTATGGTGGTCCAGGATATGGTGGATTTGGTGGTGGTAACAGCTACGCTAACGCCAACGCAAACAGTTTTTCTTCAAGTAGTCCATTTGGAGGAAGTTTTGCTTCTGCTAATAGCAACGCTAACGCTGGATCTTTTGGATTCTAAGTGGCTGATAAATGATAATTATTGTGATTGTATCATTGCTCAATTTATTTAATTTTGTACTTATTGTATGATTCGTAAGATTGGTAATAAACTTTTTATATAAACACAAACCTTCGAATTTTTTTGATACCTATATTTCAAGAAGTCATTACAATATTGGCAGAGTCAGATTCCACCGTTTTTTATGCCTATACAATAAAGCATTCAAACTAATTTATATAAGATGCTTTTCAAATAATATTGTAATAGGAAATGATAGATGAACAGTAATTGTGTGATTCAAAATTCGACAATAAATGGTTTTGAATAATAAGTACAATACTCATAGGCGGCTCTACAGGGGGGGGGGGGAAGCTGCCCCCCCATTAGGTTTCGAAAAGAGGAAAAA
>JAQIWE010002984.1:0-12368 GCA_034698565.1 Campodea plusiochaeta | reverse complement strand
TTAACCCCCATGAATATTCTTTTGGAAACCAATATTTTCATTTTTGACCATAATTTTGTTTTTATTTATTGTTCCCTACGAGATTCTAAAAACTTTCAGTGCGACCCTCGTATACACAGTGGACAAAACAGGACCGATTTTGAAACACTATATTATTCGGAAATTGGGTAAGATATTCACATACAAAATGCAACGTTTTGAAGCACTTGAAAACAGCTTTCATTTGGTGTATAACATTTCAAAGTTCAATCATCATAACTTTTTCGAAAATGAATTTTTCAAAACGATTAAGAAATGGTATTCATCATGGTGTACTGCATGCATACACTATGAGTATAAAAATGTTTTAAAACGTATACAAATATAAATTTTCATTACATTTGATAACTTTAAGAAATAAATTATTTGAAAACTTCACTAATAAAAAATGTTGTTGTTCTCCGATGTTAAATTGTTATATATTAAATTAAAGCTGTTTGCAAGGGTTTTATAATAAGGTATTTCTTATTGGAATATCTTATCCTGTTGCCAAATAATAGTGCCAGAGAATCATCGGTCTGGTTTTTTTTGGGCCACCCTGTACATATTTCGGAAAGCTGATTAGTGAAAAACCGAATTAAGGAAACTGATGCCAACACTTCCACTCCATACGGATTTGTGATATTCATTTAAATATTTCATGCAGATTTACAATGACTAATTATAAGATGAATTATTAACATTCCGTCATAAAGTTTTCCTACAATGTGTTGAATTTATAAAACATAATTTCAACATTCAGAAGAACTTTAAGACTGACTTTTCATTCATAAAGCTGTAAGACCCTTCTACACGGGTTACTATATACGGTATAAAGCAATTCTCCTGATTCATTCAAAATTAATTGTAATGGTTAATTATTTTTGTCATTGGGGGTGCAGGAACTTGGATGACCCTTTATAATCAATCTTAGAAAATTGCTTAGTTCGAGATCATTTCTGTTAATATTTTGAGAGAATAAATATATTTAAAAAAAAACCGACATTTGCCTGATGATCGGGTAAATAGTGTGCGGTACTTTTTGTATCGTTAATGTAATTCCCAGCACCAGCAGAATCTGCTATAATTACATTGCTAACACTTCAAATTATTCAGTTTCTACAATGAAAGCATTTGGTTTTGGGTGGATGAACTTTATGTTTTGTAGAGTTTGTTGTTGTGCAAAATACTGTTGCCATCCTACTTGCTTACTTATCTGTTGATTCTAGTTGACATATTTTGTATATATAGGCTATAGGTAGATAATTCTAAAGGGAACAAACAATGCAGATAACTAAGGTAAACGAGTTAAAATTTAAACACCTAATGTAAGTACTTTACTTTGTTGACAAAGTAAAAAAGCTGTATGACCTGTAAAAAATGAAGTAAGCGAGAAACATTTTGTTGCAGCAATTGATTTAGTAAGAACATGCAGGGCTCATCAAACTTAGAAAAATATTTAATGGAACACATTTTAATGTAATTTGCTCAGCAGGAAATATAATTATTTGCCAGCTTCTCATTACCTTTGATATTATAAGAGTCATCTTGAAGCTCAAGTTGGAGTTATCACTTGATTGATATCGATTTTTTTTTTATTCCATACAACAATTTTATTTCCATCTTTCTTTATTTACTACTGTACTTCTATAAGAAAATAATAATTATCACGTTATTATGAACTGTTATTCGTACTTTCAGAATGTTATAAGATCAATGATTTTTTGTTTTTGTAATAAATGGAAATATAACTTACAAAAATCATTGCGTTAATCTCTCTCTCTTCACAGCTGAGATACAGACTCTAACTTTTTCAGAGCTTCTTGTCTCACTTATTGCCCAGAAAAGTTTTTTTTTTTTTTTAAATAAATCAGAAGTTACTTTTAATGTGATATTTTAGTTGGACTACATGAAAAAAGAAATGTAAATTCCTTTATAGTCAAAGCACCTACAGTATTTATCTATATGTTTTGAAATTTTTCTGTATACCTTTTGCTTTATGAAAGTAATCAAATCATCTGTAGATGTTATAAAAAATAAAAATTGTATTTTGCTAAAAATCTTTGAAATTTCATATTTTCTAACTATCTGTTTTGTAATAAAATTTTATATTGACATGTTAATATTTTTAGGACCTAAGTATCGTGTATACAATAAAGTAATTCCATCACAATTGATGCAACCATAAACCAAGTTTTTGACAATTGGTAAAAGATGGATTTTTTAAGTATCTCAACAGGTTTTCGAGAAATAAAATATCATTGCCATTATCAAGTTTAAACATTATAGTATAATATGCAGCAAAGAGTCGCAGTGTATTAAGTCAAATAGTACATCAGAATATTCTTGAGATACAATGATTTCGGCACGATTACAGGTACTTTGAGATTATAGTTGGACAAAATGATTTGATACATGAAAATAATTAGTGAAGTGAAGGCTATATTATTTTTATTTGTGCAACATCACACATTGAAACCTAATATCAGGTTAGTTGCTGTTATAATTAAGTTAAAATTTACTGTTGGTCATTAATAACCGTATTCATGTCTTGAACATTTTCTCAGAACATTGAAACTACCAACGGATTTAATTTAACTTTACATCAATGATTGTCTAATATTTTAATTTTCTCATATCACTCCACTATTTATTTGAAAACGAAGCTTTTGAGAGAATAACAATAAACATTGCTTCTATACGGTACAAATATTACAAATATTAACTCCGTACAAACCTAAAAAGCATTATAATTATCCACTACTAAAATCTACGAGATACAAACAAAAGCTACAGCATCACATGTTATGGCGTAGTCTTTAAATGCTTCTGAGGCACAAATACTCAGTTGTGAATGGCAAATATTATAAAATTAAAGATCTTTTAATGAAATGGTCCCTATGGTAATTGGGATTTCTTGCTTCAGTCCTGTACTCGAAAACTTCACCTGAAATAAAGAAAAACAAGAATTAAATTCACATAACTGAATTAGAAATTATTACCAATTACGCGTATTATGATAACATACTGTAGTATCAGGCTCATATGTCCCCTGAAATAGGAGACTTTCTCACCAATTCAGAATCTCACAATCAGTATCAGTTACTTTCTAACAAAAGAAAGTTTATATGAATATTTTTACTTCGATTTGTACACAAAGTTTATAAAAAAGAATTATTAGAAGTAATGCTTGATTGTAACGCTTGTCCGAGGCAAGTAAAAATCATGCCGGGAAAGTAAATGTATAGTTGTCAACTTGCCCTTTGGTAAGGTATATTTTCATGATAGAAGTTACCATTTTTAACTGATTTCAAAAGTTTGAAAGGGTTCTTCTGCATCTAAGCATCTTAAAATTCAATTTTCATAATAAAACTTTGTTTGTTTTTTTGACGACTTAACAATTTACATAATGCTGAAATTTTGAAAAAGCATGAAGGTTGTATTTTACTGTAATCTTATTAAGGAGAATTTTAATTTGAAAATATCATTATAATAATATGGGCAAAATATTCAGGTATTTTGGTGAAAGGAGTTAAGCCGTAATAAATCTTTTGAATTGGCCACTGTACATCCTTGAATTATTTGCGTCAAAGACATAAAATCTCAGGAAACATAATTTAATGTCAATGCAATTTAATAAAAGACACATTGCGAATATCAACAAAAAGTTATCAGATATATTTGCCATGTTATATACCTTTTTAGGTTTATGGACAGAAAACATAATAAATTTAAGTTAATAGTTTCTAAGCATGAATATTGTTCCACGGTTTTTTGTTGTTGCAGGGTTTTTCAATTTACAACTGGATTTTCAAGAGCTTGGAGTGATAAAAAAAACTATTTCTTAAAAATGGATTTTCTGAAAGTTTACTGCACTTTGCAAATTCTGTGATGCTGGGTTCAATTTACTGCTTGGTAAAGGTGGAGGCATAAGGTAAATGTCTAAATTACTTGTATAATATTGAAATCAGCATTTTAATTTATTTCCTTGTAATCTGATATAAAAACTGATGTTAAGCTGTATCAATAATATTATCAAAATGTGTGAAGTATTGTAAAGAAGCTAGATTGGTTTCATGACTTACTTACAACAAATGATTATGACTGTTTGTGCTTAACGGAAACGTCTTTTAATGACAATATTCTTTCTTCAGAACTATTACCACCTCCCAAAAATTATATCATATATAGAAATGACAGCCTGACAGGTGTCTGTCTCCAAGGTTAGGTGATCACTAAAGTAATATCAAATGAAGAAATCAGTACTGAAATTATTGCAGTTGAATGTAAATTACGTATATTTTTACCCGCTCTTCTAATTTTTTGTGTCTACATACCACCTTCTGTATCTCTTATGGTGTCAAAAATATTGGAGCGATATTAATTCAATTCTACAAAAATATTCTAATCGTCAAGTAAGTGTCCTCCTCTGTGGTGACTTTAACTTAAGATATTTAAACGTCGGTTATTTTGGTTAACATGTACCAACTGCTACAACTAGTCATAATTATTTTCACAATCAATTATTAATCAATAATTTTATCCATTGTCACGAAAAATCCAATTAGTAAAGATAGTTATTTAGATCACATAATTGTCAACAACAAAGATTTTGTAATTAATGTAATATCTGATGCAGAAGAGGCAGCAAAATCAGATCACCTTCCCTCTCGAACTTGTTCTCGAACTCTTGTTTTTAAATGCCGTCTTGTTTGTCCTACGTTTGTCCTACGGTGTCCTAGGGTGTAAGAAAAAATACGTAGGACAAACGAAACGGCATTTAAAAAGAGAGTTCGAGAACATAAAAGTTATTTGAAAAAGGACAACCAGAGAAGTCTGCAGTATAGCCTCACATGCATGGAAAAATAACCATATTCTTGACTGGAAAAGGTCTGTAGTTGTTCAGACAGCCAATTACTGGAAAGAACGGAATATTCGTGAGTCGATTCACATAATGAGGGCGAAAAATACTGCCAAGAATGATAAAATCGGTCCTTATAATGCAAAAAAAAAAATTGGATGCCCATCATCAACAGACTATGAACCGAGGAACACAGATTATGTATTATAAACTATTGTAACAATTTTTAGTCGTGATAAAAGCAAAGGTTCTTTGAAGAAATATTGACAAAAATTGCTGTTTTTATTCGGATTTATAACGTAAACCACACTGTTTATTTAATGTTTATATAAATATAATGAAATTTAATTTGTCTAGTATCTATCTATTATAGTGTTTCAAATATATTAGAAATACAAATAATTTCAATGGTTTTCATCCTGAGATTTAGACATAGCGAGTATAATAGAGTGAAAACTGCTGATCTTTCACAATATGGAATGCAATTTTTTTACAGTTTATTCAGGACTTGATAACTTTAATTATTTTACATTATTGAATCATGATATACAGGCAGAAGGTACTTTAGATATGATTTTGTTTTGATAAAATTGTGAGTGTTATCCTTGCATAAAGGAAATTTAACGGTTCAACAACGAGTTATTAATTTTTTTGTGTACTTTATTATACAACAACTTATTTTGGTAAGTTAATAAAATAAGATAAATGTTATTTCTATTTAGACAGCTTTCTATATATGGATCAGTCAAACGCATTTTATATTGGAACTTTCGTCTTTGTTCTTATTAATTGGAAAATTATATTATGTGTCGAGTTCAACTTTAATAACCAATAATTAGATTATTTTAAAATGAAAGTGGAAGTATTTTATCGCCACTTTATGGCGCACTTTGCATCTGATGTAGTGACTTGCGCAAAGAGTATTTGATTCATGAAACCCCCTTTGGAGTAAAATGCCCTCAGTCCTAATACACAGTATATTGACGGCACGAGATACAACGGAACAAGAAAACTTGCTTTACAGGTAGGGAACATTTGATAATACATTAATCTGTACGATGGGTAATTTATATCCTCTTGTCAAAAATTCTGTCCTATAATCTGTAGATAATGAAGTAAACTTACTATTTAACATCTTCATGAGAATATTTGTGAAATCTTTCGTTCATTTATTACCTTACCACTTTTAATTCAGTGAAAAGAAAAACGAAATACTTGGGTTTAACTGCTTTTATTATGTATGTTATAATATATAATCATATACTGTTCATATTACATTACGAATATTCTGCTTGACATAGCTATAAATTTTATCGTGATATTTCTACCCTTTTAACTTTTAAACTCAATAGTTTGATTTTGTTTAACCAGCAGTACCACTGCAGTTTCCGCAAACACTTTAAATTGCGATTGTGATGGTGAAAACGGCGTATTCTCTATTCTATTTTGTATATACAAAACGAAATCTGTGCTTTTCGAGGAACCTGTTGATCTTTGAAAGCAAAGTAAAATATAATATTCTCGTACTTGTGTTCAGTACCGCAAAATAGTTTTTTTATACATTAGAGAGAAATGGCTTCCGATGACTAAAGGGATACGTAATTAGAAATGAGATTATTTCAAACGAGTGCTGAATTAAACTGATTGATTCAAAAGTCTTACATGCAAATACGGAAAATATCTATAGATTCAATAATTTGTCAAGAGAGAGAGAGAGAGAGAGAGATGTAGAGGATTTTTGCAATTATAATATTAAAGCAGAGGAGTATAGTCGGAGGACAGATTATAATACGTATTATTATTTATATTTGTACCTGTATAGACCTAAAGTTTTATTGTTGTATTGAACCACTATGATATACAATGAGTTACTTCCAAAAAAACAAAGCCTTTTCATTAATATTTGTATATTTTTATACGGTACAAGTGGAAATTAAGGTTATCTTTCAGTAAAATATCTCTAAAATGTAATAAACAATTATATTAGCGTTATGTAGTATGTGTAAAATTCCAGCATTTTTGTGAGTCTTTGAATAATTAGGTCACATAATGGTGGGAAAATAAATATTAATATCCTACCGTAAAGTAAACTACAGAGTTAATTTACAGTTTTCCATTGACGAAAAAAACTTTTAAACGATAATAAAAAATCTTTGTAATTAATTTTTTGTAGAAATTAATAAGGTATACTTTTGATATTTGCATAATTTGCGTGTTTTCGTTTTCCTGTCTGGGAATCTGGCTAAGATTATTAACAGGTTATTGCACACATTATTCAAAATTGTTAGCTCTTAAAATGTAACATATCTCCATACTTTATTTCTTATATCATTCTACAACTGAAACCTGTTAACGTTTATTGGAATTGAAATTTATTGAAGTCAGAAAGAGCTACTCCTATTTTTTTTTGTCACTTGTTGAATCTTTGGATGTATTCCAACTAATTCTAACTTTACTCGGTTGGTTCTTTTCCTTTGGTTGAAGCGTGAATACAATGATGCTCTTTCCCATCATCTATCTTAATTTTTGTATGAACTATTCTAGTTCCTTTTTTTTTTTTTTTTTTTTTG
Organism: Campodea plusiochaeta; assembly: GCA_034698565.1. Taxonomy (NCBI): domain Eukaryota; kingdom Metazoa; phylum Arthropoda; class Diplura; order Rhabdura; family Campodeidae; genus Campodea; species Campodea plusiochaeta. Next base: position 4,919 of record JAQIWE010002984.1, on the reverse strand, counting down.
CAATTTAATTAGTGGCGAATTATCAGGGAATATGGTGACACACTTGTAGAATTTATGTATTTCATGGATCAAATATTGCTTTAAAATTAAATAAAAACAAAACAATTCTCAACACTTTATTTTAAAAGCTGTTGTTTAAATTAGTTTAAATATATGAAAAATCTTTCCATTGTTGTTCGTTACAAATGTTTAAATATAAACTGTGCAGTATGTAATTTTATAAGGATTCCACTTTTAATCCTAAAATAAATTAGAATAGATTAAGTCAGCTTATTTGGTGTTACACAACAATGCTGATCTTCAAATTTATAAAGATGCTCTTTAAATAAATTTTTGTTTCCATTATTAATAAACATCATAATGAGAGACAGAGAAGAATTATTCAGATCATTATGATATTTATCATGCTGGTTTACATATTTTTAATATAATGAAAATTGCCTATATCTTTATTTGAAATCTCCTTTTATAATTATTATTATTATTAAATGGATGAAAGGAAACGCTGGGCAAAATACTATATTAAATCTTATTGTTATATGAATATTATAGGCCCAGTTAATCCCCTGACTAAGCGTCGTCGGCGAAAACAATTTTTAGGAAAATGAACTTTTTGTGTTTTGACCTGCTTATAATAAAAAGAATGAGTTATTCTGATAACTCTTACTAAAATTTATTAAAGTTATTAATTTTGTTATTATCTATTGCCAAAAAGACGTAAAAATTTCATTTTTCTAAAATTTGTTTTTGCAAACTATTACGCTAAGCCAATGGATTAGCTGGGCTGGGGGACTTATAAGCATTAGATGGTATTTGACATCAGTCAGATATGATAACTTCAGAAATATACAAAAATAAGAAGATAGAAGATGATAAATAAAATTGTCGTAACTCTGACGAAATGAAAAAAAAAATATTCCTCAACAAGTTTCAAGACGAAAGTCTCATCTTCATTAGGAAAATTGCAATAAAACAAAAACACGTCTATACACTACGACTTGTCTACTCTGAACCATTACACTTGTGGAATGGTCTACTACATGTGTATTGGTTAATTTGCCTATAAAAACGTTCCTGTTTTTATAGAAAAAAAATTAATTAATACTTTTAACCTTATCCGATTTTGAAATACTAAACTTTATCGTTATCAAAACTTTATTTATATATTTCTTGATATCCTCTTCCTTTTCGATATTTTTGGCTTTAAAGTCAGCAGTTATTATCATCACAAAAAAACTACTTTATTATTTTAAACCATGTTTTTAAGACAAAAAAAAACGAGAAGCAAGAGGATAACAATAAAACCACCAACGTATGAATTAAAGTACACATTCTCAGCTTTCCAATAAGATTCACATTTTCAAAATCGGTTATGGTTAAGGGAGTCAACGTGCATGATTTATTTATGTAAAAACGGGCGGTTTGTAACACAGATAGAAGTAATACCCTTATACTGTCTTAACCCAAGTCAGAAACTTAGCAACATATGACTCAGGGCCGGATTTAGACACTGGCGAGACAGGCGGCTGCCTGGGGCGTCGGACATGTGGGGGCGTAAAATTGGCAATTATATATGTTACGACGCAGGCTAAGTAGCATTTTCTTCTGTTAAATAATAATATTCTGCTTGGGTTTAACCACTTATTGAAACACAATATTTCTTCAGGGCGTTTCGCCTTTATTAATGAAAAGACATTATCAACTGTACATAAAAACGAGTGAAAAAATTTTAGTTATACAAACCAAAAAAAAAAATTGGTTTGTATAACTAAAAAATTTTCACTCGTTTTTATGTACAGTTAATAAATCCTTTTCATTAATAAAGGCGAAACGTCCTGAATAAATATTGTGTTTCAATAAGTGGTCAAACCCAAGCAGAACTATTTAACGCGAATTGAATAATTGAGATACTGTATAATGATAAAAATGGTGAATGAAAAAAGAATCTTAAATTTTTACAATATAATTCGATAAATATAGATATAATTACAAGAAAATTTACAGTTTCATACATTAAATTACCTGCTGAAATTAGCTGTTAAAACAATTGAGAAATGCAAAAAAGAGGTTTGTAAAATTCATCAGCATGAAATGCAAAGAAAATCAGTCTCACCTATAGAGTTCGGAGCACCACCGTTTTTGACCCCGAGAAAGGCGAATTGCTTTTATACCTCGTAGTGTATAAACATATTTTGGTTTTATTGCAGTTTCACTCGATATTTTCAAGCTATCAAGCATGTGTTATCATGAGAAATATCTGATTGAGCCAATTACTGAAAAACTGAAACATCTGATGATAGAGTCAGTTAGGTTACTGAAAACTCTAACTCCACGTCTTCCACACTCTTTATTGTAAAAATCCTCTTTGAGTAAATATACTTATTAGGTACCAAAGACAAGACATTTAGTGAAGATGCTAAAAATAGTCAATATACTGCTATATATATATTTATATAATTGATTCAGAAGGGATATTTTATTATATAACTAATTTCATTTCACTTCCATTTTTTAGTGGTTTAGTAAAATTTCATGTAATAATCTTTACGCCTATAATCTTAACTTTTTACAAAATTAACATTTTATTGAGCTCTTTTGTCCATATCATTATTATTATTACTTCATTTCTATACATATAATCACTACATAAATTAAAATTCCTGTGGTTATATCGGCTTTCCGAACTGAATTTAAGTAGATTCCTTTGTTTTAATTACCGAGGGCTGTTTAGTGGACGGCCGGAGAGCCGAAGCTTGCTCTCCTTTCACCTTCACATTAGAAATGTCACAAAAATGACAAAATGGAAAAAAAAAATCAAGGAGTTATGCTGAAATCTCTTATATTCAGTTTAAACGCTGATAACCGTTTCTCGTTAATTTAATCTTATATCATACTCTTAAAATATTTAGAATTGCAGATAGTTACAAAAAAAAAAAAAAATTGTAAAAGAAAATGACGACCGCGGGGATCGGATGCTCGGAATATTTCCTTCTGCGCCTCTTCCATTTGAAAATTGTAAAACAGCCTTTACAATCCTGATAATATATTAGACTTGTACAGAATGCAGAGTCATCATTGACTTATTTATGTGCTCTGACAAAAATATGTCTTTCGCCTTTTTAAATTTTATTTTCGTAATGATTTCTTTTTTCAATGTTTGTAAAGTCAACTAAATTTTATAAACTGAATTGCAGAAGATTTCAATTTAAAATTTGATACTGGTTGCCGCCATAAAAATGAATGTTGCATTGTGTTTTAATCCTTGAATGATTGAATTGGTTTATATATGAAGTGATTATTATGTGGCAGTCATTGTAACATTCTAGGTGTAATCATTCTGCGTACTTGGCAAAAGCTAATTCTTTACATTTAAATTCAGATATAGGCTGCAATTAATATTCCTACTTTTACTGGTTTTCCTATCTATGCAGAAGTGCTGTCCTATCATATTAGCATTTTATTTTAAAATGCTGTCCAGGTGTTTAAAACTACAATAGTGGCTTGATTTTTTTCGAGTTGATTACTGGAACGACCAAATCAATTGCACTGTAGCCGTATTCTTACAACGGAGTAACTTCCTTACAGAGGATCTGTATTGCGTGTTAAATTACAAAATTCTTATAATGATATTTCCGCAGGCAGTATAGCGTAAATATGTTATATGCTATACATCTGGAAACTACTACATTTAGTCATGAAAGGTTGTTTTAATGTTCTACAATGTGGTTACGTCCATTTGGTAGTACTTTCCGAACAAATGGTGATGTCTTCTAACAGTGGGAAACGACTATAACTCTTGACTAATGGTTAATACAGTCAATTACTATAGCAAACTACTACCTAATGGTTATACAGTCAAGTACTGTAGTAAACTACTATACCTGTTTCCGAATGCAGCTTTATATGATCATACCCAGTTAACAAACATTTGTATATATCATTATAAAATTGGGTCAAATCATAACCTTTAATGTATACAGACTGTGTATTTCACACATATAACTATACTCTAAATTTCATTCCCACTGGAATATTTAGAGCGAAAAATATTATTTCAATTCTGAAGACAAGTTTCCAATACTTTCTCATTTATGATTTATAATATATATTTACGGTATAATAATATTGATAGATAGACATAGATATAGTTTATTGGTTGCAGCGCAATGTCCGTAACAGAATTATATACAATAAGATATAATCACTTGTATATACCTAGTTAAATTAGTTTATAACATTATAACATGGAATTGTTTACATAATTATAATATACTGTATACACTAATGATGACACATGAACATTGATACATATTATAATTGTATTTCATTTTCGTGCAATATCAAAGGGATAAAAACAATACAAATTCCAACCTTTATCAACATTGAAATTCGCCTGGAAGTAACCCATCCTGTCTGGTGAAACGAAATTTTCATATGAAAATAAGTATTTTTTGTCTTGCATCATAGACAAAAAATGATTTGTACTCATGTATGACATGACATAAACTGTTTGATTCGTAATCTTGACATAACTCACAATTATTCTGACTGTTGTTTTTTATTTATTTCCTATCGATTTTGACTCTGTAAGTATTTGTGATAGCTAACCGAAGTTGACAAATAATGTTTGCAGTTCTTGTTTTTAATATTATATTGTACTTGTTTGATTCAATAATATACTTCAGTTGATGATCTTCGTAAATATCAATAATTAACTTCTTCCCAACTAATCATTCTTTATTCTTCGATAATTGTTTCGGATTAAAATCATCTGTACTTTTTACATATTTTTATTAGTGTGTATATTTCCTTTAGAATATAACATATTGATGCCGTATAGTCATAGTTAATTGCAGAAATCTATATAATTATATATATAATTGCAGAAATATATATATATTTCTGCAATTAACTATGAC
>JAQIWE010002983.1:0-12369 GCA_034698565.1 Campodea plusiochaeta | reverse complement strand
GAGCATCGCAAGATTCCGCCTTATAAATGTATTCGCTGCCGGTTATGTTTTTAATCAGAGAAAGGTTTATCTCAACATGAAAAATTACAATTACCTGAACACATTATTTCTCCAGTGAAAGACCCAAATAGTTTCAACGGGGAAAATGGAATTTGAAAATTCAGTGAAATACTGTGTACCATAATAATCAAATAGAATTGGATTTTAATTTCAAGCAACTTGAAAAATAAAAAAAAGAGGATTGTGAACATTACGTAATAATGCTATCCTACTTCATAATAAGTATTTGATTAAACAGTTCATCATGTTAAATCAAATTTACCCATACTTACTAAACAATCAATCATAAGTGGCGTAAGTTCTGCCCACTTGCAGTAGAAGAGCATGCTATATCAATAGTAGATAGTCCAACTGGTATTGTTGGGCCCAAATACACATTAACAATGGCATTACTCTTCATTGTTACACATACATCGATTGCTGAAATAATAATTATTTTCAATAAATCGATTTTTAACACATTTATATATTTCTTTATTTTTTAAAAAAATACAGTATTTACTTTGATTCACGAGTTATATTATTTTAAATTAGTATGGTGGTGTGAGATTTGCCAGTCTTAGTTGAAATGTAAGTCAACTTAGCTTTCTGTTTTCATTTTAATATCAAAAGAGATTGACGCTATATGTGTTACCTTAATTATATAAACCTACATTGTAGAATCCCTTATTATTCTGTGTCGGTCATTGCACCCTGTCAGTACCATACGAGCCAGTCATCATGGTATCAGATGAACCAGGCATAGCCACTGTAGAAGTAGTTGACGGACCCACAATAATGACTGCTGGCCAGCGGGCGTACACACAGTGCACTGTCGAACGCGACCGAACCTGCACAAACTGATAGATTTTAAAATATGGCACACAATATAGACGTTTTGTTTAAACTCCTTAAATGGGTCATGCATTCACTTGTCACTTATTATTACAACATATACGTTATTACAAAAGTTGTTACAGAAAAAAAAATCCTTTCTTACTTAAATATCTCAATAAAAACACACTTTGTTCTTCCATTCTTTTGAAATTTGTACTTAAATTATGTTGCTTGTAGTCTTTCCTTTTTAATGTCCGTGACGTTTAAACAAAAGTTCTGGATATTTATTTTGTATTAAAAAATACCAAATTTATGAGAATTACTGTAAAACATTTTTTGAAAATTTTGTCATATTATTGCTGATTGAACATAAATATTTTCGATGATTACACAGCTGATTAATGTTTTCGAAATCGGAAAACGTGATTTATTCACAATTAAAGTTTTTAAAATAAATATAGAGTTCATGTAATTTTCTTCATTTTACCCAGGAACATTTTGCTTGTTTTAAAACTTACACTAATCCTTTCAGTACACAAATCCGTCATCAAATATTGATCAGCCAACTTCTTAAGTTCAGGGCTAGGTTCTCCAAAAACTGTTATAACTGTAAAGAAAGAAGGAAGGAACAGTATGTTGAACTTATCATTACAGAAGTAATTACCAGCTACACTATATCACAATCAACAAACAACTCAAGCCCTCGATGAGCTTATCATCATTTTAGTTTCTGACAGTCGTACAATGAATTTTATTATAGACTGAAATGGCCTCTTCAAATAATCAAATATATTTCCTTTGTCATCAACACTGAGAGTTTCCTTCAAAGTAGGATTTACGAAACGTGTGATTCAGATATAATTTTCAGATAAGTATACAATAGTCGCTATTATATAACCAAGAGGTATGTCCAATATATGAGAAAATATTTTATTTATTCTTCTCATGCCTTATCCATCCCTCGGATGTTGACAAACATCATGGTTAGTTGCTCTGTATTTTAGAGCTTTTATAAATAATTCCTCTGATGATAATTGGAACCAATTTCTCAACTCTACCATCCACAACTTTCTTCCTCCACTTCTACCCTTCATGCCAAGAACTTTCCCTCGAGAGGGAATATTTGTTTATGTGAACATCTTTGTACACCTATGGTAAAGTAAACAATAATTTCCAGTGAAATATAATCATTGTATTATATCATTTCGAAAGGTTTGTTACAATGTTCAGGAATTAGCACAATTTGTTTTCTGAATGAATAGGTGAATATTCACTCTTTATTTTCTGTATTTTGTATTATTTTCAATATTTTGGCTTATGGTTTAATATTTTCTTTGGTCCAGATGAAGATGATTATTTAATCAATAAAATAGAATTTTCACGAAGTTGTTCTACTGTTACTGTACGTTGTGTTAATTATTTATTGTTTCTTTATTGGTTTTACACTTTCGATTGATAGTTTCAAGTTGGAAATTGCTATTTCTACATAGTGGTGATATAATTACTGAAACTTTTTCTTTTGCTTGCAAGCAATTTTTTGACATTTTGTTAGTGATTTTGTAAGTTACTTTTTATAGTGGAGGAGAGATGTGATACTGTTATTTTCATATTAGTTATACTGTTGCAGGTCAATGTCAAAATGTCAAAATTCTCAAAAATAGTCAGCAATTTAGTTTATTATGTCAGTGGCTCCATTTTTGTAATTTTCAAGAAAAAGTATTCTACTTTTCTCTGCATAAAAGAAAATAGTAATACTTGAACTAGCACAATTATAGATTAATAATTATGAAACTTACAGTATTGTTTTAAGGACAATCATGAAAATACTACCAAAGTAATCAAGCAGACTTATCACAAGTCCAATAGTTGTCATACTTTCAAAAATTAATGTGCAAGAATTTGACAAAAGCTGAATCAGCAGGAAAACACCATTCATACAGTACAGTACATGTATGATAATACATGTACTGTATGGACAGCCCATAATTAAGCATAAAGTAATTGATTCAACCCAAATAACATTACTTCTCTGCCTATTTTCACTTTAGGAAAGGATCTTTCATCTGTAATGTCATCATTTCCAAACATGAGATCTCCTAACGCATTGAAGTGTTTCGAATTTAATTTTAAATTCAAAGAATAAGTACAATATCAAATTGGAGGTCAACAAAACGCAAATGATGGGAATATTCAAGGCGATTTCATTGTAGGTTCTCCTTTTCCTTGCTTAATGGTCTTCATTTGGAATTAAAGAAAGTACCAATTTGCTGTAAATCATGATTTTATAATATTATCGTAATATTTGTAATCTTTTACTTTATTGTGAAAGTGTATGCTGGTCAAGTGTAAGAGAGGCTATAATTCAATGAATATATATAATTATATACATATGTATTTTTATTTTTATAAATACTAGCTGAGGATACCCGGCGTTGCTCCGTTCAAAAATGAAAGTTTATTGATTTGGGTACTTGATTAAGTCAAATGAAATAGAGGAACAATATATATTTTCAAAATTGCACTGATTATTTTATTTAAATAGGACAAATTATACATCATCCAATACTACGATAAAAACTAAGACACTCGGTTCACAAACAGTTGTCGGAGAAGTGCTGTATATAACTAATCTCGATGTTATGAACTTCGGTCATAGAATTGCAACTATTCGAAATGAGTTACAGGGACAAATCTTATCTATAACAAATGATTCTAAAATACGATATTATGGTAGCATTAACTTGTTATGCAATATAAAATTAAAATAACACAGAAAAACACTATTAATGCATTTTGACATACAAGAGATTACTTCCTAAAAGGCACAATTTTAACGGCATATTTAAAATAAATAAGGAAATTATCAATTTTAAATATTATTTTCCTCCAATGCATCAATATCTTTCTCGATCTTTCCAGTTGCATCATTTTCCATAAAACTTTTAAACGTTTTAATATCCTCCATTTTCTTTATATATTTCTAGAAATGAAACGTATGGATTCATCGTATATTTGTTTGGAATTCGAACTCTCACTTTGAAGTATGTATTCACAAACATTGTCTATGCACATATTTTTCGCCATTTCGTTCTCAGACGTCAGACGGAGACCGTTTATACAGTACTTATCAGCAAGAATAAGTATATCGATTACCATCGAAGAAATTTTTGAGTTTGCCTATATTAACATTAAACACACACCGACGTTCATTCAATCTCCACTCATTTGAATTTTCAACCCTTTTATAATGATCTTCTGTGATTGGTTGTTGAATCAGTTGCGTGCGCAAAGTTTAGAACATCGTTAAGATACAATTAACTTAGAACATCGTTAAGATACAATTAACTTAGAACATCGTTAAGATACAATTAACTTAGCGTTCATGACGACCCTTTTTTTTAAATTAATATTAATATTAAATGCCAAGTTTACTTTTGCAACAGTAACTATCTCATGGGTCATGTTTGGTCAGGTCAGTTTTAAAATGAAAGAATTTCACACAGCTAATTTTTATAATAGTACATATCATCAGATCACTGTTGTTAAACTCACAATGAAATTTGAGATCTTATCGTTCAGTAATATTTTCACATGGGGATAGTCACATACATTTATACAGTATACCGGAAGTGCTATATTGTACTTCGGGAAGTGACACTCCTTTCGGATACGTAAAGCAGGAGTTGTGTAGAAGAAATGTGACGGGCAGGAACAGTTCTTTTCTTCCAAAAGCCTCACTTAGAAACACTCGTTTCTCTAAAATGCAAATGTTAGGTCAGTGATTTCCCAGGCAATGTTCTTACTGTTATTTCTCTTGTGGCAAGTCAACTCAGGAATACCTCAGCTTCCTTGGTAAAACGAGATAAGGTTCTCTCAAAAATATATGTTGATTTATAAGTGCCCTCCAAGGATTTAGAAACTCTTTTCTACTATACAGCTCTCTCAACCCCTGCTACGGAAAGTAGATTTAATTTTTGTAACTGAATACCATATTGCAAATGTTATCAAGGAAAGAATTATTTTTGTCCTCTTCAGTGATACATAATCACGTTAATATTGGATTTTCTGTATCAAAGAGCACTTGACCACAGCTGTTATAATAGTATTGAAATATTATAACAATAATACAAGATTTTGAAATGAAATTATAATAAAATGCATTATGCCTGTATAAAAAGAGAAGAAGTACAATGGAAAGAGTAAAAAAAGAAGTACTAAGAGGTAAATACTCATAACCTACAGTAAATCAATCTAAAGCAGAAAATCTGATACTGTGTCAAACTATTCCAGATTTTGCTACTTCTGGAGTTCTAGAGAAATTTCACTTATAGTTATGGTAAAATCTATATAATTACATCACCTCTGCTCTGATTAAACTGAACTTCGAGTAGAGTGTCACATGATGGCGACAATATAGTATTGTCTGGGTAATCCTCGTAAAAAATAGCAGCAGCTTGAACATTACAGTTATTCTAAACGGTGTCTTATATAGTATATCAGTAGAAAGGTCTTTAAAACATATTTTGAATCGTTATTTTGAATAGAATAATTATGATTCACACTGATGTTTTACAGTATTTGCTATGAACCAACTCCAATAATATTATTGTGCAAGGAATCCTGAGAAGTCAAGAAACTAAACATTGATTTCTATTCTTTGTAATAATTTCCGAACTTCCCTTCACTAATTGCTTTGAAGGTCCTTAGATTCAGAACTATAGTGATGGAATGTAATACAAAATTATAATGTGGAAAATATATTTTTTTATAAATAAGATAACGACATAATAAGGAATCAAAATGAAGCTATGTTTATAAATTTAAAAAAGAGTAGAGAACATGAAGAAAGATTTCCAATATGACTGCAAAAATCATATCCATGACGAAAACATTACGTAAATGAAAAAAATCAATGAATGGTTACAGAATTCTTATATACACAAACACATTGTTATAATATATCACAAAAATTAAACTCTTCCTGAAAATAAATGTTCCTTTTCTATTATAACAATATCACAGCAAATATAATTTAAAATTACAACCTAACTATATATGAAAGCATAATCAATGGTTTAACAAAAATAATTAATTTACCAATTTTATACAGAATTGGATTCCATCTGAAACTTATAATTTATGAAGGTTTCCAACAAACAATTATTGTTAGTTCAATCATGACAAATTTATACAAATATTCTGGATTTATATTTAGTATTTCAATACCAGAATTATAAGATTCATTTAAATACAGTCTAGCAGATTTATAAGTTAACGGATTTATAAGTTAAGAATGGCAGAATTTCTGTGTTATTTCAGTGATTATTCTATAGCATCGCAATGTTTTCAAATTAGTTCAATATAACAATTATCTACATTTTAAAAAAGCCCTTAAAATTATTATTATTTTAATGTTTAAAAACAAATACTGATCGATATCGCTGATACCAACAATATATATTTATTTTTTCATTTAAATTTCGAGTCCCCATCTTAACTTTTTTTAAATTTTGATTATAATTTAAAATGTATATTTTTGTTCGATAGTATTCACTGTAAATTTGAGTTGGTTACTTTCCAACAGAAATTTCCAGCGATATTTTCGAAATTGTGAGATTATTTCATCTAAACTCTCATTATTACCTTGTAATTCCCTGTCCCACTGCGTACTTGTTACTACAACAGAAGTAAGAGACGGACTGGCAGAATCACAGATATATCTTAATGCTGGTTTGGTTAAACGCGTACTTTTCAGGAATAGAAATTCAAGTTGGCGTAGTTCATCGAGGTTCAGCAGTTCGCAGAATATTTCGTTATTTAAAATTTCCAATTGGTTTTCCCATTCTATTTGTTCTAGAGAAAGGTACAACAATGAATTATGGGAAGACTTAAATCAGATATTTAAGATGAAAAGTGGCCCTCAACTCGGAGTTGACCTAACTTTGTGAAACCACAACTGTTTATATTTCGAAGATAACGAGCACTACAATTTTTGTGAAATGTAAGAATTGACAAATTTCGGGGTGCTTGTGTTAATCAATTCTAAATCAAGATATTCACATCTTTCGAATGTTAGATCTCTATGAGATGTAAATTTGCATTGTTCGAAAAGAATCGAAATATCCGGGCAGTCAAAATATCCTATCGTCACGAAATGTTCGGAATTACTTTCGAAAAATCTTATTACGTTAACAATGTTTTCCATAAATAAAAGAAGTTTTTTTAAGTTAATTAAATGTCTCAATTGTACAATATCATTTCCAAAAGTACGATCACTGGTAACAGAATGTAAAGAACAAAATATTTTACAGAATTTCTTTATATCGAATTCTATTTCCTGCGCTCGCACCAATACATTTTTTAAGCTGTAGGTTCTGTTGCCATCGAGGTATTTCATGAGATATGCAACGTCATTGCTGTCTAGTGAATGTAGAACTGGTAAATTGCTCACGAGAATTGCGACGTCTTCATGTACTTCCCAATTCGCATTTCTACGATATTTTAAATGTAAATTGCAAAGTGTTTGACAAAATGCTAAAACCAGTAAAACACCTTTCTCGAAATCACATGCTTCAAGATGGAGATGTTTTAAATTGGTGCAGTACGTAGCTATGGAAACAAGTAATTGAGCAGAACACAAAGGAGGGAGTGTTAGAAAGAATTCAAGAGAAGGAAAATATTTCAAACTATGAATGATAAGCGGTAATTCTTCAGGATTTTCTTCGATATCGCGATGCGCTATTGTATTTTATGATAACTGTCGAACGCCTAATATAGTAATATTGTTTTTGAAATGTAAATAAGCCATTTCTCTCGGACATCCACCATACGGTATATCATATAACGTTATTCTCCTACAGCTTTGATGATAAAGGTACCGGACATATCGAACGTCATTGGTAGTTCGTAGTAGCGTCATAACCATATTCATAAACACGTCAAACTCTACATGTATTACAACTATTACACTTTCTTGAATTTTTTTGATTAGTTCATTTCTTTGTTGTTGTGTATAAGCTAACTGCTGGTGTAGGGGTGATAATACTTCTGACTGTCCAACGAGCCAGAGTCAAAAGAAATGTTAGTTTCAGATTAACTGGTACAGATGGCAGTGGCATCAGAAACGGAAAAATATTGTTGGTGTTGAAAGCATTTATTGACTGGAAATTTTGAGGATTAAAACCAGGGGTTTGGAGTAGAGTTTTTAATCAACTGTATTTAAAGTATAAAATAATAACTAAGGTGAAATATTTTTATTATGATAATAATTCAATAAAATTTATAATACAAAACTCTTTAATTGGTAAATTGAATAAAATTATGATTTTTATGAGAAAATTGGCCCCTCTGATAAAATTTAAAATTATACTCAAGAGGGTAATTGAAAAAATATTACGATTACGTTAAATACAATACTCGATTTATTGGTTATCAAAATTGAACAATTTTTCATAGATTTTTCTTACTTTCTTAAAAATGTTTAAAGCGTAAAAAATATCCTCACAAAAACCTTAGAAACCCACATTTGAAATAACGACCCTGAAGCAAAATCACCCGTATAACTTTGAAAGTTTCTCATCGTAAATCTGCAGTTGAAACCCTTCTGTAATCAATGACGCCACGGAAAAGTTCGTTGCTGAAAGGAACTTTACCATCACCGTATCTTCTGGAAATTGAAACTTTAAACAGACACAATTTAGAAAGTTCGCAACAATTATCCAGCAGAAAATGTGTTTCCTCAACTGACAGATTTGTTGACAATATGATTAAACTCACCAAGTTCTTAAATCCTTTCAGATTTTTGAAACTTTCTGAACCGGTTGTTTCGCATCTCCTCATTTAAATTTCCTTAGATTCGGAGCTGTGCTGTTTAACACTTCCAAATCTACGCCACAGCTACCAAATAATTCCAAAGTTACGAGTTTACTGAAACTGCAGTCTTCAAAAAAAAAAAAAAAAAAATAAGCAGTTTTACGTTTGTAAAGCACCAGATGTTCATATTTGCCGTCAGTTTCAGCGAACAGTGAAAGTAGGTGTTTCTCTTCTTCGACAGCTAGAACGAGTGACGTCAGTTCTGCAAAGTGATGTAGGCAGTGAACGTCACTACCTAATGTAATGCCATGAGAGTCAATTTTCTTTAAAAGTGGGAAAAACCTGCGTAATAAATCAAAATCAATCGGTATTTTCTTGTATTCGAGAAAGGCAGTTTCTAACTTATATCCATCACAAAAACTATCGGTGTTCTGAAGTAATAACTGACCCACAACGCTGAGGATATCGTAGGAAGTTAGGGACCGTAAATCCGGAAGTTTCCGTACAAGATAAGCAATACACTCAGCTGACTGCTCCACTGAAGAAATATAAGCGACATTAAGATGCTTCAATTTTTCACATTTCCCCAACTCAAAAATATCGTCTTCGCGTATATAGGTTGAACCAGTTATATTCATATCTACCAGCATAGGACAACTGACAATGATGGAGGTCAGAATTTGTGAGGTACAAGCATACGGCAAGTGTATTATGGTTAAATTAATTAAAGATCGGATTTGAAGTGTGAACTTGCGGAGAGTGCTGTAATCGAAATTCTCGTTGAGCTGGTCATCAGGGCGACGATCAAACCATACTTCAAATTTTAAAGTTTTTAGTTCGGTTAAAAATCCAATGTTGCCAAATATTGCTGAAAGTCTTAAATTGCCCTAGGATATAATCAATAAATTATCACAAGCGGGATGAGATATAAACTCTAGACAGTCTGGTCTCTTAATTCATCTCAGAATATTAATTATAATCCGCATTAACTCGTTCGCAAACATCACAGGAATATCTTTCATTTCATATTGCAAAGACGATCTAAAAGGTCCATAACTTTTTGACGTTGGTTTGCAATCGATAGCTTTCTTCACAAATGATTTTGCCAATGCATACATGCTGTAATCTCGAAGACTGACCACAGACAAATTTGAGAGTGACATCTTCCTGAAAGAAGAGGAAACATAAATTATTAATAAAAGAAAAATTATAATAATTATGGGAGCAGCAAAAAAAAAAGAAATTGACAGACCTTGTATAAACAAATATAAATTTCCTAATTTTATTAAAATTAATACATTAAATTATTTGTATTTATACACAAATATTTACAGGCTACAGAATCTACAGAAATAAAAAAGTATTAAAAACTTATTAGATTTATATTCCAAATGATACAATAAATCGAAGGAACTGGAAAATTTCTCTTTTGATTAAAAATTATATATACTGTAGTATGAAACACTACGATGAAATAAAATAAAAGGTGACGAAATTAAAGCAAACAAAATAAAACGTTTTCTGATAATGAATGCTTAATTAGCTTGTCACACACTTAAAGGCGTATCTTTTCCAGCGGGAAGCCATCTTTTCCAACACAGCTTATCGGTATCTTGGGAAACGAATACAATAGAGAACAAAGAAAGTAAAACGGGATAAGTGTGTTGGAAAAGATGACTTCCCGCTGGAAAAAAATACAGGTTTAATACACATCAGTTCTGAAAATAATTAAATATTTCAACTATTGAAGATTACTTTTAATAACAGTTGAAGACTGAAGTTGAAAAAAATTGATCACAAACTTGTAACTTCATGAAATCACAGTATAAAAAGGTGGGGATCAAATCTCTCGTATATACTATACACTCGTTCAAATCACAAGAGGAAGGAACTATATTTGGCAGAGGCAGAATGAATTCAATGAAAAAACGGAAAGAGGAACAAACATATTTATGGGTTTCAAGGCATGGTACGACGTTAGAGTCTAAAATATTTGAAGGATTACGGAATTCCCTTAGCAACCCTTGACGACAACAATGACTGTATTGTTAGAAAGGATTATAACTTTCGCAAGAGAGGAGGAAAACCTCCCAACGGTTGTAGCACACATTTATGTAATTCACATTTTCAAAAATGTGAAACTGCAAAACTACTAATATTATTCCCGTCTTCCCGTTACAATAATTTATTTGACCACACATACGTTGTAATGGTGTTACAGAATAATACATATTTACATCATAATAATGAATTTTGTTAAATAATTTGAATTTAGATAACATACAGCATTGAATAATAAATTTCTTTAAAATACTTGCAATATAATTGTAACTCATTAGTAGGCTTATTATATAAGTAAAAATAATACATTCGCATGATTTCTTTTACTGCTTTTTTATAATAGCGCATTCATACTGCAGAAAGCAGCCATTCGTGCCATTAAAAGTAGCGCATACGTACTATTAAAAAGTAGCGCATTCGTACAGTAGCACAATCGTTGTCCTCCCAACTCCACCAGCTCAAGCGTGGATTGGTAGTGGATTAGAAGAAAGATTCACCGACCTGTACAAAGTATAGTTATAGAGCAAATAAAAACAAAAGAAAGGGATAATCTAACTTGTATAGCACTGTAAATAAATTTACTGAAATTGATTTGTAATCTGTATTGATCTAAATGAAATCACCACCAAATGCGAACATAGGGTCTTACATGAGCACGATAAGTGTGATGCACTATTGATGTAAGATTTTGTGTACTTCTCACTGATAATGTATTATTTTCAATTCCGCGACGTTTAAAAAGAGGTTGCATATCTTGAATTCTTACAGTAATATTTTTCGAATTGTCTCGCTGAAGTAACTTCAGCACTGTTGATTTGCTCAGAAGTTTGGTGCTGTCATCGGCAGTTGCAGTTTGCCATTCGCATGCATCCAGATTTATAATCGAATCGAAGTTTTCCACGAGGTATTTAACGACTCGGAATATTGATCCGATTTCGTTCAGTTTGACTGATTTGAGATTTAGTTTCTTTCTGAAATTCATGACGTCACAAAGCAGTTCGTTAGTGAATGGAACTACACCGTTTTCGTATCTTCTGGTGATAGAAATTGTATCGACACACAAATCCGATAGTCGATCGCAATTGTCCAGTAGAAATTTGAACTCTTCGACAGCAAGATTTGTTAACGTTATGATAAAAGTCTTTAAGTTAACAAATCCATCCACATCATACATTTGGAAATATTTCGTGTCGACTGTTGCACAACGATTCATTTTGAATTTATTTAGTTTAGGAACAGTTTTGTTGATAGCCTCCAGATCCACGATGTTGCAGTTAATCAGTTCCAAAGTTGTAAGTTTACTGAAACTGCATTTTTCAAACAATACACTAGTTGTTTGGAGCTCGTTGAAAACCAAATGTTCATATGTACCATCAGCTTCAGTGATTTCTTCGAAGTTTCGTTTGTATTAGGTATAAGAATGAGTTGTATACTAAAAGCATAATTGTATACCTCATCAATCATATGTTACAACATTTTGAATTTAGGTTTCTATATGCAATGGTAGAGGGATCTGGAAAGACGATTGGAACAACTTCATCTACAGCAGGGTTCATAGTTGGTTTCACCCTACACACAACATGGATGGAGCCCTTCTTATCCTGTAATTCAGTCTATATC
>JAQIWE010002982.1:0-12371 GCA_034698565.1 Campodea plusiochaeta | reverse complement strand
TGGGCGGTACTCAATGAAACTTCACTTGTGATGGTACTCCAGAGGCATTCTTATCACAGGAACTTTCCATACAGGATAATGGATGGGCACAATTAGAAATGTAACACTTTCGCCGTAATTCAGTTGACAATGCGGACATGCGGTTCCAGCAAGTTAGTCTACGGTATCAAGATTCAAGTTGGCAATAAAATTTTGATATTTTTCTAATCTTATTTTTCAAGAGATATAATATCTATCTAAAGTTCAAAAAGTCACCAAAGGTCCTATTTCATAAGGAGAAAAAAATCGAAGAACTGAAAGAAAAAAAGATGTCTGGTCAGTTACCTTTTAATAATTCATATAATTAACAAAAATTAATCTCACAGTTGTACATATTTATTTGTGCCTATACTATGTTTATTACGGTATTGACTACAGTAGGTTCCTAACCAATTATTTTACTCCACATCACTACTAACTAGCTGTACACGTTCCATTGCTTATTGCGAAGAATGAAATATTTTGACACAAAACTTTTTACCTTAAATATAAGTACAGTATAACGGCAAAAATGAAGTAACTTTGCTAGTTGATGTGCCCTCTTCAGTATTAAATTAATTTTAAACTGATATTTCCGCACTTCCATGTTCATAGAACTTCATCTAACATGAAACAGGTTCACTGTTGTTCGTTTTCAGTCATTTCTCCACATCATCTTTTGTGATTATTGTGTTGATTTGATGTTTTAGCACTTGTGGGTTATTTTACCAACCCTTATTGGTTTGCTAATGTACTTTTATCTGGTGCGGTTATGATGCCGTGAAAAATGTTCCCCTTTATTATCATCACAGCGGAATATACTTCATGCCACAGAGGGAAAAATAATTTTAAGATAAAAGGATGAGCTGAAGAATATTACACTCACTAGTTGCATTATGGGGTCTCCCTTACTTCTTCTCATAAATAAAAGAAATAATTGTTAGTTTTAACATATTAACTCTGCCATTTTATTATTATTATTATTATTATTCAGACATGTGTACGGCATTATTGAAATTGCTAATAATTACATGTTTTAATACGTATAATGGGCGGTTCAAATAATAATAAAAAAAACAGGACCACTTTTGAAATTGGAATATCTTCTGAAATATTAAAGCTAGAAATTGGATCTAAAAACTATTAGAAAGAGAATCTTGTTCTTTTTCTAAAAATATCTGGTTTTATAACTATCAGAGTTGTATGACGGCCGCTACGGTTTTATATCTAAGAAGTATATCAAATAAAGTCGTTGTTAACACCAGTAAATTAAAAAAAATCTTCATTTTCTGAAAAATTATAAAGTAACAATAGCAATGTTTTTATGAATGATTAAGTTCTAATAATTTGTTTTCCATAATTATAGGGACATCAAATTCGCCGTATCACGATTTATTAATGGTTTCCAAAATGCAATCCACTTGAAAGGGAGAAGTGGTAAGGGAACAGGCTGTTACTGCAAATACTTTTATATTATTGCTGACAACATTATTCTGACATCTTTACTTTAAGGCCATAGCGGCCGTAATACGGCACTAACTATTATAACCCCATACATTTTCAAAAGCAGAACAAGATTCTCTTTCAACTGGTGTTTAATTCTACTTTATAACTTCAATAGCTCAGAAAATATTCCAGTTCTATAAGTGGTCCCTTTTTTATGCCACCTTGTATATTATTGAAGATTAATATAACAATATAATCAGATTATGGAGGGAATCTTAGTTCTTAGCCACGTTCCTAGTGTACCTGAATATGACCGTATGGGTCGGAACCGCGGTCGTGCATGATGTTTTAAATCATATTGGCTGCTTTATTACTCCAACTCTAACTCTACTCTATCTATCCTTACCATTCTTTCCTACATAAGTAAAGGCAGTACCCCGTTTGTGAGAATAAGGATACCAAACCACCCGTCTGTTGAATCCTATGGTACTCTAATATTCAGTATAATATAATAACCTTTTATTTCAATTAATATTGTAAGATTTGTTGACTAAATTTCCTTTGAATTAATAGTAATATTACCTTGCAATACTTCAATTAATATATTAATTCTTCATTGTAAACTGATAATTTTTTGTTTGTAGAAGAATAAGCAAATTTAAGTCGTGGGAAACAGCGTCTTTTTTGGCGTTTTTAATACAGAAAAACACAATTTACCAAAATTACGAAAGTTTTCTGTTCTGGAATTTTCTCATTTATGTACGCTTACAGAACCGACTACAAAATTTGTTTCTCAAAAACAACGTTCCTTGGTTTTGAAGATAAATTTTATTCAACAATACTATACCAGCAGTAACATCGTCAGAGTCACATATTATCAGTTTCTCTTTTAAGTATACGATTAGCCTTAAGTTTGTTGAATATGATCATGAAAAATAATGCGATATTATCTCATTCTTCAGTGCTAGTTACATTATGTAATATATTATGTAATGTAATTAGAATGACAAAATAGACTGGCTTTCTCTATAAAAATATTTAACAGTATCCGTATATAATTAGGCCTATACGTATCATTATTATTATGCAAGAAGTTTTATACTCCCATTTACAATAATGTTATAATATATATTATGTTCTGAAATAACCTGTGGCAGTTTCTGCAATATATACTGTACAGTATTACAATAAGCTTATTTGAATTTCAAAGATATCTGTCAAGCCCAAGTGAAAATAACAAAATAATAATAAAAATAGGGAAACGAAGGACACATGCAACAGTTATATTCCCAATATGTATTATTCTACAGATATACGGATACGGAATCTACACCAAATGTAATCTCTCCATGACACGAATCAGTACACTGTATTTACCAATTTCCTTGTTATGTGTGCCCAAACTATTGTATTACTAAGCAATAAACAGAAGAACACATATGCAAAAAGCTGTTGGTCTAAGACAATCGCCCCGGAGCATACCTCCCGTTGAGTTAATTACGGGTTCTCGTGTATGGAAGGTATAGCACGAATGGCAAGGGTAATCCACACACGCAACGAATCAAGACTACTTCCGTTCAATGGATTACTTTATGTGGGGAGGGTCAGAAACTCCCTGTTAACTGTTTCGCAGCTCATTTCTTTCTATTGCTATGAAAGACTATTGGCGATGAAGGGTGATTTCGAGTGGAGGGTTTTTACAACAGTGAACATTTCGCATATTATTGTTATAGTTCCGGTTGGGAAGTTCAACATTGAATTCAAATGTAGCTCGTATTTGCGGATTTTTATGGATTTCCATTATATAATGTAATATATTGTAAGGTTTTCGTAACTGGTCAAGGCTTATTTGGCTAATGTAATTATCTGTCAGAAGGTTGGTTTCATTTATAATATAAAAATTAATATTCGTAGATGTGGTAGGGAAAAATCCTATCTTTTAGTTCTTTATACAACTTTTATATTCTATATGAGTATAACGGATAACAATTTATAAATTTCTGATATAATTATTATTATTCATCTTTCTTTTCTTCTTAATAATAATTGCGTAATCTTTATATGTAAAATTGAATATATAGAAATTGCTGACTTAACTTCTACAGCAAAATAATACTGAATTGCATGAAAAAATTGCACACTATAACATAATTGTTTGATATTGGTATAATTTAGTAGTATTATTACAATAAAAATGTATTTAGAAGAGTCTTAAGTTATTGTTTTAGTATTTTTGTTGAAAATTAGTTAGATTACCAAAGTTTCGTAAAATTTCTTTTTCAACATATTATCTGACACCATTAATCAATTTGAAAAGAAATTACTATTCAGTGTGCTATAGTGGAGTAACTATACTTTGAAATACAAAGAAGTGTCAAAGTCATCAGGTATACTCTGTGAACAATCACTAAGTTATGGTTACGGTAATACAGTTCAATCTGCCACCACGCACTCTTTAATTTTCTTTAGATTACTGTGTAATTGAACATTAATAATAGGGGATTTTATAACACGAACTAGGAAACCTCTATTTTACTGCCTTTACAGTATGGTATTATAAGAAAATTGCATGTTGTAGTTATTGAGTGCTATGCATTCTCGAATATCATGTCTGAAACTATGTACATGTCATTATGATAATACATTTTTGAAACACTGATGAACACAGAGAAAGATAAAAATAATATTTTGATTGATGTTTCCAAATCATAACTACTATAAGTTTTAAATTTTTTAATTTTGTTTGAAAATTTGACATTTCACAACGAAAAAAATGATAGGACAAAGCTGTGATTATGCTAAGATTTTTATCTTTCTCAATAACTGTAATATTAAATAATATAAGGAAGTTTGAATCCTTAAAAGTTAAGACCGCCCAATGTGATTCATCCATAGTTGTGTATGCAACATAATTATATTGTATCTGACATACTCAGGCATCAATCACTCAAAATACATAATGATTAAAAGGAACGCTTCACTAAATACAACATTTCCCTTTCTTTCATTAAACGGGTAACTTCTTATTGTTAAATATCACAACACAGTGATTTTAATAAAATATTTTAAAATAATCTCTTCTTTAACAGTTTTACATTATTTACGATAAATTATTTGTATATTTATTCCGGAGGGAAATCCTTGGTATTACAGCCGAAATACATTATAAAACAGTTTGCGAAAATAAAGTTAAACCATCTATGATTCCTAGGACAGCAATCAATTAAGTAAATGCTAAGAAAACACATTCCAGATTTCACAATTCATCAGTAGTTCCCCTGAAAGTTTATTGTTTTTATTATTACTGTTAAACATGTATAGTATTCATACACTATTTTGTTCATAATCTAGAAACCCTCTGACAAAAAAGACAGAATTTGCTTTATTTGCTTATTTTTATTATACTTTTCGTTAGTTGTTTCTATACA
Organism: Campodea plusiochaeta; assembly: GCA_034698565.1. Lineage (NCBI taxonomy): Eukaryota > Metazoa > Arthropoda > Diplura > Rhabdura > Campodeidae > Campodea > Campodea plusiochaeta. The sequence continues at coordinate 7,479 of JAQIWE010002982.1, read as the reverse complement.
ATTTATTATAATGTTAGGTATACAGCATATTTCAGTATTAAACTTGATTTCATTTTGCTACGCACAATGCTTTGTACAGACGCTATATTACTGATAAAATACATAAAATTACAGAAATTATGAGGTTGATTTCCTTTGCATCTGCGTTAAGGTTATAAGGTATAATTTTGGAGTTCTATTCATCATCATAATACTAGTACATTTAAATATAAATCATTCTTGTAGTGAATCACACCATCATAAAGGTAACTTAAGAAATGGTGGTTACTTAATCTGATGAATAAAAGAAGAAAAACAGTGTAGGAGGTTGTAATATAAGAAGTTTATTTTATTTTTAAAAAATAAGATGCAAATGACAGTAGAATTACCATTTTTTTAACAGTTTCGAAAGATTTTTGGTAGTTCAAACCAGAATTGAAAGGATTTATTTAGATAATTTTAGATATTTTCAGAAAATTCTTATTTTAAAAGTCTATTTGGTATTATGGAATAATTATAGAATTTAGGAAGAAGGGAAGAAATATAATTGTAATTCCAAAGATTGGGGCGATACCTCTCTCAATTTCAATAAGGGGAGGGGAATCGCTACCGTCAGCTCAGAAGTTGCTGTATAGATTTTTGTAGATCTTATTTATTACAAATGCTAAGAATTTTCATGATATATTCTAAGAAATTCACATATAATTATTGTTCACAAATGTAAGTAAATGCCGGATATCATAATTATTAAAGCAGACATTTACTTGCAAAAAAATATAATTATCATTTCTAATATCACAAAGGGCATTTTTATAATGATACCGTATATATTTTATTTAAGGCAGATAGCAAGACAACGTATATGGAATATAATTATGCCTCTTTCACATTATGTAATATGATATCCATAAGACTCCTCTAACAAAGTCGTACCTTGACACCCTCAGAACTCAAACACCTGTATTTTCCTTCCCATTTATTAAAGGAACCTTCTGAGTCTATTTGCGCACATTGTTTCTCTTACTTTCTTTTTTCTTCCATGCTGTTTCTTTCCGTGCTTCAGTAGTGATAATATCTCTCTATGAATCATGAAAGGACTTGTATTTCCTTTTGGGCATGGAAAAGTCATAATTCCCCTTATCTTCACTAAATTTACGATCCATTCACGAAGGTGGTAGAACTGCCCACAAGTGCCGATAATACTAGGATAGGAAGCCTTTCAAGGTTTGCATTTAAACGCCTTTTCCGTCCGATTTGCACTAAAGGAACTTTAAGACTGTCTTACACCACAAGATTTATTGGATTAATCTGCACTTGAAAATTTGATGTTACGTTGAAAAACGGAAGGATTAAAACAAGTGGTATGAGTTTTTCCCTATACTTAAGTAAGGGTCTTATACAAAGTAAGGGGTACGGTTACATGGTATAATAAAGGTAAAGAGGTCATAATAAGACTATGTGAAAAAACAATCTGAATTGAGTATCCTAATATGAAATATTTCTTATAAGCGGCTAAACCCTAAAGTAAAATAATTACATTACTTACTCCAATTTCCAATGTCTTAATACACTTACATTTATACTGCACATAAATTAGATTCAACATAACATTATTGTCTGAACATTCATTTTTGTCAGTGGCAGATTTGAACTACTGGGAAACTCGAAGTTCTTCCTGTTTTTAGTACAGAAAAAATATGAGTTTGTTATTGCACTGTTCCCTGAGCTGTTTGTGAAATCTTAAATTACGTCCGAAACATATTGCAATATACAATATTTAATCAACGCAATCCCTCATATTTTATTTTCCACATCACTCTCTAAGAATATTCCTCCCACAAGAACGTGTTGTTAATTGGAAGCTCTATATACATCTCCACAAATTTTCTTGCTCAATCCTCATTTCCTTCTTTCTTCCCTTGAAAAAGTCCTTCATCAGTGCACAAATGTAAATCCACGTCCGGCATCATGAGTCTTGGAAGTCTTTTGAGTCAAATGCGGAAGTCAAATCCAATTTCCACTCTCACTCTGGTGTCGTAAAGAGGAAATTCCCAAATAAAGCGCTTTTCCTTCTTCATCTTCGCGGAATATTAAATAGACGTTTAATCTCAAACTCCTCTATGAGTGAAAGAAAATGCAACCATAAATATTTATAGAAATAAAATACGTGATTTCGTTAGTTTCATCTCTTTGCCACTTGGGGACCCCATTGACCTTTCTGGACACGTTCGGAATTCTCAAGACGTGTAAAAAAAGAGAGATAGAACGATGCTTGTCCAGTGTAGGATTATTTATATGCAGATGATTCATATATATTTATATCAATAAATAAATTTGACTTTTGAAATATACTGCTGGCTTTGATTTAAAGAACAAGTAGAAGTGTTGTTGGATATGGACGTTTGAAGAGTCATGAATGTATAAGGGAGATGAAGGGTTGCAGAAATATTTTTACTGCCTCTGTTGAAATATCAAAAGGTTTGTAACATGAAAAAGTGGTAGGAATAAAAGTTTTACATTTATGAATAAATGATTTGTACAGCGTTATCACATTGAAATGTTTAATTGTTTACGTGAATAAAAACGCAAAAAACTATTGTAAATGTAATACATATATTCTCAGAATGAAGTCATTTAAAAAATTTAAATAGTAATATACTGTTTTTATTATTTCACCTTTCATTACCGTTAGCACTTTAGATCATCTGACAATGAGAAACTTCAATTTCAACCAATTAATTCGCATTTTTGTGAAAACCAATCACATTTGTAACTATCAATTTTAACTTAAAAATTACTTATTTGAATGAACTTATTTATGATATGAATAAATTGATTGATGAGAAGAGATTAAATTCGAGAAGTTATTATGGCGGCACTTGAAGAGCAATCTCGGTCAATACGACAACATTATATAACATTCGCTTAGCACTCAAACGTCAAAATTTACAAAATCAAAAATTCAATTACAGCACTTCTCTTTCTGTCCTCCCCGAAATCCCACATTCCCTTTCCTCCCCATACTAATCATCCCATCCCCCTTTCCAACCCATTGAATAACGGATACATAATATTCAGACATCAATAACACTTTTGGCAGTAAAGAGTTTTCCTTCTGGCTAGAATGCATCGACATCAGCCTTGTTCTATTTTATTTTCAACCCCTATATTCCGTGAGTCAAGGTGCGATAAGATCATGATGGAATACCAGCCTTTAATGGCCACCGATTGGCGCTCCAGGTTCATTGAATATTCTCCCCCACGGTTCAACTCTTACCATTATGAAAAGGTTTTTCTTCAAAAGCTGCACTGATAGTCTATTTCCGAAATATACCTTGGATGATGAAAATATCTTGTAAACCCTGATAACAATGTATTGAAGAGAGATTTGACAAAAAAGAACGTGCTTGAGGCTGGATTCTTTGACATTAGCTTAGCTTACAATATTATTATGGATGTTCAAACAAATATTACGAAAGATAACGTAAATTTAATCCGGGATAAAGTCCCGATGGTGTAATAATAATAACTAGATTTTTTAGTATGAAAGTTAAGGTGGAACGGTGCTTTCAACATCCAATGGCCTGGAATGTCAAATGGAATAGCAGAAAGTGGTAGTCGTCAAATAAAAAAAGGTTGTATGAGTGACCAAACTTTTGCAGTATCAAATGCCTTTAATACAAAAGTTATTGGAAGGAAGAGTTAATATAGTTCAATGGTATTGTTATGTCTCAAGTCATTGTAGGGTCTTTCGAATTCTCAGCAAGTTTGGACTATTAGTTTTATGTTTAAAGACTAACGAAAAAGTTTAATAGGGACTCGGGGCTTTATGTTCGAATGAGTTCTGGTATGGAGAAGATACTTCGAGTTTCAATGTCAGCGCTATTTAGAATGCTTTTTGAGATAGAGATGTACGATCGCGTACATACTATTCTATTATTTCGAATTTTGATATACATTATTTTTGAAGGATATAATATATTCCATGTATACCAACATTCATTGTAATGAAGATTACTAAATAATTATGTAATAAGCATATTATTACTGCTGCAGTAATAAACTAATAGAAACCTAATGACAAATACAGCAGTAAATTGAAAAGAACTATTAGTATAGCACTTTTTTATATTATTCGTGCACTTATTTACCCAATGACGTAAATCTGCCAAAGGTTACAAGTATATATTGGAAGAAACTTAAAGTACTCCTATGTCAAGTTAAACTTAATGTGATTTCAATTTTTAGTTTCAGAGTAATATACCATAATTATTTTGGTGTATTATGACTGACAGCTGAGATTTTCTATTCGAACTAATTAAATCACAATAATAATTATGAAATGAGTAGATGTATATTGTATTAATACCATCGCCCGTGAACTTAAATTTATTTTCACTAGCCAATTTTTTATATCATTTTTAATCCAATGAAATTCTTTATTGTTAATTTACGTGCTTATTTATTACAGTAAGTTTTCAGAATTCAGGCTATTTTTAAAACTCGAAAGAATCTTTCATTGCTCTCACTGTAAATATTACCATAATAGTCAACTAACTATGTTGTGAATATTGAGTGTACGATTTTCTCGTTAGGAAATTTTGATCATATATGGTTTTTTTTTTTGTAAATGAGACAAGCTCAAAATTAATCAACTGCACACCTTCTGACTTAAACAGTCGTGTTTTTTGTGCCCTGGTTAAACCCAGATAATAGAAAAAGATATTTGACTAATAAATGTAGCACAACAATAAATTATTGAGTTTTTTTTTATTTAAAAGTAACATACACCAAGATAGTATGAACATCTGTTTCTAAGCACTTCTTTTCTAATACAAAAAGGCATAGTTTAGTTTTGTTGAGAAAATTTCTGTAATAACCATGAAAACAATATGGAATTGTCCAAAGAATATTAACTATTCTGGACATATGAGAGCAATCGAACACAACTGGATGCTTATCTTCAGAACTAGCTGTTTAGGAAATCTGAAAAATATTGTGTACTGTACTGGTCCTAAATGGATTTTTTCGCATTCATGTCAATCTAATTTAAATGTTGGACTATATTTAGCGGTATTTATAACAGTTGGTAGTTTATACTTCATTAAAAATTAAAGGAAATGTTCATGTTCATCTATAGTAAAATTAATATATAAAACAAACTGTTAAATATCCATTACAGTACATTGAAGTATAATTGTGACTTATTTGCCATAGTTTGAAAAGAAAGAAAGGGAAATTAAATACAAAAAAATGCTACTTTATGCTGAATATTAGAGGGGAATAGGATCTAACAGTTGAGACTGTTAGTTTGATACCCACAACTGTTTTGATACCCACAAACTGATTTCTGTGCTCTTTTATTTTAAAATCTCACTTGTCAAAAATTTTAAAATAAAAGAGCACGTGAAGTTTTGATATCCACGAACAGGAGATTGCCGTCTTCTATCCAATTGCTGTGTGTTATTTCAAAACAAGTTATTTTTCTTATTCCTGTAATCAAACTTTGAAAAGTGGTAATACCGTTTTTTTAATGACCGTCACGTACTTTAAACGTTCTCTGAAAATATTCTTCATCATTACTGCGCGTATGAACCTCAGGAATCCACAATAATAACGAGAAAGAATTTGTAATGTGACAGTTTTACACGCTTTTAATACCAACAACCCATTATGGGTATTGCCAATAAATAATGAGTATACCACAAGCGAAATTACCTTCAGCCGCACCTCTCCCCCCTCTCTCCGCCTTGCATTTCCTCCCTCCCCTCCCACTCCAGTTCCTGAAGCAAACCTTTATCTACCTAATTAACAACGAGAGACGATATTACATATTGCTAAGCTTCTATTGTGTCCATAATAAGGGAAATTGTTCGTCGGCCGCGATCGTACATGCATCCAGGCTAAATTGGATGGCACTTGAGGGCTAATTAATACAAAATGTGGCCTAGCAGTGACGTCTAGTGGAGAAACGAGAAGTTAATGAGAAAGTAAAGGCGATAGTTTTGGAAGACAAGTAATACAAGAATCAGGGTTAGGACTGTACAATGTGAAACTTCTTTTCGGGGGGTTCCATTTTCATGGTAAGGATTGCTTCATTCCGAAGATACCAAATTTATTGTAACAATTTCCTGAAAGCATTATTCAAAATCAATGTATAGTTCTGACTCGTAAGTTGTTTGTTAACGTTCATTATGCACACAAATTCAAAATCATATACTTATTGTCAGTAATGTCAAAGTTCACTATTTAAATTTGTTCATTTCTTCCCTACATGTTTTGTGAATCTCACACAGTATATGTTCAACCTCTTAGTCTTTACACATATAATTATCAAATAGAGTATCATAATATTTATTATGGAATTTCCCAATTAAAATTCTATTTCTACATTATAATAATACATTAGAAATTATATGCTCTTTACAATAATAAAAATGTCTAAACATTACCAAAATCCTTATTTACAGAGACTGTGTTCTGACCAGACATGAACGTGAATATTAGAACTTCTGAGGTCACTAGGCATTAAAATACCACTGATACTCACGACCACGAAACTCACGAATCTCTCAATTTCCATACCTATAACTCGGCTAAAAAACATGGCAGAACAACTGAATGATTTATTTCAAGCCACTATTTTTGTAGTTTTATATTTCCTGTTCATTGTTATTTCCGAAACTGAGATGAAGAAAGTTTAAATAAACATCATCCATATAATGGAAACAAAAAGTGATGATAAAAAAAATCAGTCATAATTGTGTTGACACAATAATTACACAACTTTTAATTAAATTATTTTATAAGGAAACATTATCCAAAAAATTTGATGCTTTCTAAACAAACACTCCTCACCCCATTCCTTGCTTGCTTGGTTTTGGGCTTTCGTTTATCTCTTTCCGTGTGGTTATATGGTAGCGTACTGTGAGAATGAAAGTAATATCTAAAGGTCGATTCATGTTCTGACAGCTTCTACTTCCAAAAGGAAAAGAAGTAAATTGAATTGGGTCGTTCAAGGAAATACAGAATGTGTTAATATACATATGCTACCCTGCAAAGTATGGAAGTGTATATATCTTATTGATATATATTTTCCAAATAAAAAAGGCATCAAAACACTTTTGGATATTAGTTTGAATAAAATGTACGATATTGTTATTGAATTTATATAATACCATGTATATAATTATAATCTGCAAAGAAAGAGTATTTTAAGATTCCAACATTTCTACAGAATGATGCAATACTACCGAGTAGTTATCGACATACTGTTCAGCAGTATAAACGGCATCTAACTGTTTAATAGTTGTAGTGGGTCACAACATTTGTGACCCATGTCTCACTGACAACCAAGGCAAGTGACCCAAGGCGATTCTCTTTCATTTTGTAAAGTCAAAAAATATTAATACATAAGTAAGTTACAAATCGTTATAAGAAAAAACCTAAACGAGATATGTCAGGGTTCACACTAAGGAATTTTATTTGAGAGGGAATCCC
>JAQIWE010002981.1:0-12372 GCA_034698565.1 Campodea plusiochaeta | reverse complement strand
CTTAGTGGTCATAGCAGTGCACGCGTAATGCAAAGGTCGTGGGCATAGACCACATACCCTGTACAGGGTATGTGGTCTATGGTCGTGGGTTCGATTCCCACTTGAGGTGAATCTTTTCTTGTGCTTAATTTATTATCATAATGTAAAGTCAAGTCGGTTTAATTTATTTACAAGTAAATAGTATATTTCCATTTGATATTTCCATTAATCATGTGAGATTTGCCAGTCTTTGACTTTCTTACCAATTTAATAGTATATAACTCATGTTCTTCAAAAATTAATGTCATTAATTGTAAATAATCGTTATACTACTCTGTTAATCTCGAAAATAAATATGTAAATTACTTTTCTTTTCTAAATTAATACAGTTAGATGAAGTTTAGGAAACAGCGAGAGATTTTTGATATTCATACGTACTGCATAAAAGTACATGTAATTACTTGTGGAGCAGGTCAAGACATTAAAAAACATTCCTTTTAAAATAAATGCTTTGATATGGTAGTATTGTCTTCTGACCCCCCCCCCCCCCACACACACACACACACCTCCCTGATATCTAATAATCTGAAACTATACTTAATTCACATAAATATCACACTTGTTACAATAAAATTAATTTTATTTGAAAGATCCAGCTCCATTATACTAATTTTGACCAAAAGAAGAAATATAGAAGAACAAACATACAGTAGATGCGAACTTTAGCAAAATCCTGAATTCATCTATACACAAAACTAAAACAAATACAACTTCATGACAGACAGACCAGACAGTTTTATACCACAGAAAGTTAAAATCCATTTCCAAATAGCTTTCGTAAAGTTTAAATGGTTTTCGTATTTAACAGTATCAACTGGGTTGGGAGGAGTGATTAGCTATCAAGCAACATGCTTTGTGGTAAAAGACAGATCACATATCAAGTGGAATTCCACCACACTACTTGTGTTTGTGGGTGAAATAAATGAGACTGATGGTGTAGATAGGAGATTCAAGTGCTTAGGAGGGACTTTGATCTCACTGAAGGCAATTGATTGTAGAACATGTAATATATACTATTATTCAATATATTACGTTGCAGGATGCATTATGTGCAGTGTTATGAAACTGTTAGGTAATATTGCAGTATTTATCTTTAAACGAAGTTGATCTAATATCTGTAAGTAAGTAATGTAAAACATCAGTGGCGAAATCATTACCCCATGTCATGGAAGATGCTTATTAGCTGGATGTCACGAGCTTACAAATGTATGATACTTGAGGGAAGTTTCTTACGATATTATAGTTTTACTTCCGAATACCATAAAACTTATTCTGGAATTCTTAATAATGGAATCAGTTGCCTTAGTTCTTCATGCGTGAATTGATAGGTTGATATTTGGATTTTGTTAACTTCTCATTTAAGTTTTAAACCTCGCGAGTGCAAAATAGCAGTTGTATACCTTATGCACATAGTTTATTAAAGTGTGATAAAGTTACAGAAAATATCAGAATCGAAGAGAAAGTTAATAAAACGTAATGTCGGCACAAGTTATAGTAATTACTTCAATTAGAAAGGTTATGTACAGTATATCTGAATTTCATATATAATATTATTTTATACAGCATTTGTCAAGTTACTTTTGATAATACTAAATAAAATTTAACAGCGAAAGACAAATGATGAAAACCACCATTATCCATGTAGGAAAGCTAAACACATGTCCTCCCTCTTTATTACATAAACTCTTAATCGCAAGATAAATTGCTTTTCCACTTACTAACGCACCTGATGCTGTAAAACGAAGTATATATAACAGGAAGAAATAACATTTACAGATCTCATAATACACTTATTGCTAAACGTCACAAGTCATATCTGAATAATGCAACAGAATAAGGACGATCACCACCGATGTTATTGAAGACATGTAATTGCCATAAATACATCTGACGATCAAGGCTTTCATCAAAACAAACTATCAACATTTCATTCTGAATGTCATGCGAGCAAATCATTTGGGAATTTCAAGTACCAATTTACATATCAACCAATCAATTAAACGAACATTGGTGAGAGAATGGTGAAAGGATGAAGCAAGTGTTGGTGAGGTGGTGAAGTTAATCACTGGAAGGTCGGAATGTGAGAATTCATTAAAAGATTTTTAAATAAAGTTTAACATACTAATTTAATGAATTACCACAAGAAAGTATAATTATGATTATTATCATGTGAGGTAGATTTTTATAAAATTTCAAGTTTTACAACTTTGACCACATTGTATTTTGTTGGTAGTGCATGGAATTTATAATAAATTTATAATAAATCATTTATTAATTAGTGTAAAAATGTCTATGCTGCTTGTCCCTATGAATCATTGCAAAAATGTTTTTACCTTCCATTCCAAAAAAGTAAATTGTGTTTACAATTAACAAAAATTTTACAGATCTTTATCTTAAAAAAACTTTCACTTTTTAATTATATTTAAGCATATTTTTTTATTCGTCTTGAATTGTATTTAACCTAAAAATTATCACTATATTCTGCCTTTCTTCTACAAATCAATTCTGTTAACTTATATAATAATCTATATTGGTTTTTAAAAGACCTTCAAGTGAGATATCTTAACCATTAACTCACTAGAATCCCAAATCTCCCCGAAGAATATCTATAGAATTCCAAACCGTCTCCACGAACTTTATTAATGTTTCTACCTCTCCAAACCCCAACCCATCTTTTAATCATTCTCTTTCACTGCAGTTTCATCATTGTGGTTCTTACCTGGAGAAGATACTGGAGATATACTAGCAGACGACGGTACCTCAGGGGACACTAAAGACGCAGTAGTCTCTTCCAAAGGAAGATTCAAATTCATATTTAATGCTCCTAATATGTTATCTGCTGCGGTGAAATCACAGTACGAGATCTGACGTAATAGAAAGGCTTTTCGCCATGGGTGGGGGGAGGTACCGCCACCACCTCCCCCTCCTACCGCACCACTGGGGACGCCACTACCAATGCTACTACCCCCAATGCTGCTACCGCCTATGCTACTGCCTCCGATGCTCGCAGCACCTTCCGAACTCGAGTCTGAACCTCGGTGCATGGTTCACAGATTGTGCACTGCACGAACTGTTTATGTTGAAGTTCACTGATTGTTTATTTGTAATACGACATTACAGAGTTGCTTATGGGTAATTGATGTACAGTTTATAAGAAGTCAGAATTATATCTGGTAAGAGGGATGATAATATTTTAAACTAATAATGTTGGAAATATTAGCATTGTGGGAAATAGGATTCAATAATAACTTCAATCGTTTTGCAAAATTACGTCAAATAATGAAAGACATAACCGTAATAATACCGTGGGTGAACCATTCATTAACATCGGCGTACATTTTTTTTTGACACCCCTCGAATATCACTACTAAGTACTAATCACTTCAAAGTTACCGTTTTCAACTACAACGTTATACAGCAGCCGAGTAATGAGGAATTCTAAATGCAGTAAAATAACTTCAGCGAATTTAACTGTGTCCCAAACAATAACTGTACAATGACAGTATTTTTAAATTGACTAACGTCGTAAGTTATAAATTTTAAACATTTATTTTCTTATTCAAAAGTTTAAAGTTCGTACAATATTTTAAAATTGAAGAGAAATAATGCATAAATTTCAGTACATTAGAATTGTAAAAATATAGTCTCATATTATAACAAGGTGATCAGTCTAGTTGAGTATCATTTCACAAAATATTACTCAATTGTAAATAATTTCAACTTATTTATTGACAAAACTAAAAGTAAAAGGAATTATAAGTAATTGGCAAGTTCAATTTTGAAAACGGATTCGTGCGGAATTGAGTATCCTTTGAACATAACAATATCCAAATAAGTCATAAAAATCTGTAATGAAGCAAATGGAAATGTAACCATTTTTTCAGACGCGCAAAGTGGAGTTACAGGATAGCCTTCATGACCATTTTTATACAGAAAATTTATTATTTTCTTATTACCACTCAACATTACAGATAAAGTTTTCCTTTCTAGTGTTTCGTACTTTTTGTGGGCTCGTAAAACAACTATTTCTCCATGAGAATAGTTTCCTTCATACCCAAGTGGCGCCAGAAACTACGTGATTTGATGTAATGGAAGAACGGCTTTGTTTTACTGCTCACAATACGTAAAAGATGTCCAAGAAATGTCAGCACATTTCCAGAATTTTCAGATAATGTATGTGAAGCTTCAGCAATAGACGTTTGCAAAATATTATTCGATTTTGTTTGATTGTCGCGCTGTTTGTGCATTACAGGAAAATATCTTTAAAAATAAGTTACTTCAGTGTTCTTCAGTGTGACAATAATAAATTCATGCTGACAATAATAAAAAAATTGTGCTGATAGTCAGATTTTTTTCAGATTCTGTCCTGTTCTGTGCCTCAAATCTTACTTCAGTGTTAATGCTTACTTCAGTGTTAATGCTGACAATAATAAAAAAATTATGCTGATAGTCAGATTTTTTCAGATTCTTTCCTGTTCTGTGCCTCAAATCTTGTCTTGTGAACAAGATGTTAGGTATTATTGCAAAGAAAATAAATAAATTTCAATTGTGAATAGCATGTAATAACTTTTTTTCTTAACCCAAGAATCACTGTTTCTATGAGATCTGCTATTTTATTTCCTTTGTTTGGTTCCTCACAAGAGGGTATGATGTGCCTCGAGGTTTCTATTTATTGGCCAAAAGAACAGAGCAGTAAAATTGTTTATTATTTAACAATAACCTATTTTGGTATCGTATATAATTATGATATACTGATTATTATTACTATTATTATTTATTTACACAAACAGTAATTACTCTATCAGAAAAAGTACCAGTAATTAGTTAAAAAAACATTTTATTTATATACTCAAAGTTAAAGTTAAAAGGCGGTGGAAATCTCAAAATTAAACAGTAGTTATTATTTTCTATAAATACAAAATAATTTCATTACATTCGAAGGCAATATGAGTTAAATCATTAAATTTCTAATAATACTACGTAAATTCTATAGTTTAACTAATTAGAATTATTTGAATGGCAGTTGAAGAAATTTATTTACTCTTCCATAGAAGCAAACATACTCCCAGCCTGTCACACTCAATCATATGTTACAGACCCACTTAACGCTACTTGTCCTTTTACATTACAGTACAATTTTTATAGATATTTTTTTATAATTTTTAAAATAATACTTCAACATTAGTGGAATGTACGCAGAGCTGGGTTGTCATTTAGGAAAAAAATAATAAATGTATTAGAGCAAATTGGAAAATGTCGTTCATTTGAAAGTCTGTATTATTAATTCGTTTAAAAGTCTGTATAAAAATGTCAATTATGTTAGAGAAAAATGAATATTACTCAGGAACTGAATATTTGTTGCTACAACAGTAGCGATTTTTATTCTGATATTCCATTTATTAAAAAAAAAATCTGATTTGCCATTTTGATATCTGCATTCTACGCAATTTTGAGAATGCCGTAAAATATTATAAACACTGATAATGCAACAGTGAACTGAAACTGTCCGTATATAGATTGACTAGCAATTTCTCATTACTCTGAAGCCGTTTATTCATGTAGATCTTGATTGCTCGCTACTCTGCATCCTATAACGAATACCCTACAGTGATTACCCTATCTAACCAATGCATACATTATTCAACAAATTGATCTAATAACACTAAAATAAAATTACTTTGGGGATCACTTTTACCGCTTTTATGCCAGACGTATAAATGGGATACGTATAATATACTTCACTCTTAGTCTTAGGAAACTAAAATTTAAAATCAGAATTTATTGTTCTGTCATACAAAACATTTTTCTATGTAAACGTATGTTAGATATGAGAAATAAGCTTAAAATATTGTTTCTGCTAAATTTTATCTACGAGAATTGTACTAGTTTGTATTTTTTCGTTTTATTTCAAGAAGTGTTAAAAACTGTGTAATTGATTTAGAATTCACAATTATTTGTTTCAGAGAATACAGCATCTTTTCGCAACTGTGGTCAGTGTTTATAACCACTGCCCCTGAAAGATTATAATCGTATATGTTTCCATATAAATGTTGGAAACTACCAGAAGACACTAAAGTGAATAAATATTTTACTTTTCAAATATTTTAATAATTATTTAATATCTCGTATAGTAACTATATTAATAGTGCATTACTGTATTGAACAATTTAATAATAAGGGAAATTATTTCAATTCTCTCCAATAAACTTTTCCCCATTCCAAACATCCTAATTTTAATATACAAAAAATAATTATTTCTATAATATTTGAAGCATCCCCTTTAATGAAAAATATTTCATATAAGTAGAGCATAACCTAATTAATACAATGTATACTGTAACATACTTTCAGTATTTTGCAACGTCATTATATAAAATCACTTTTGAAATTAGACTTGAGAGTCGTAAATTAATTATTTTGAATGTGAATCTGAGTATAAGCGAGAGTATAAGTAAGAGTAATAATGAGAGTAAATGAAAGCGACAATACCACATGACATCTGCATATGACTTGCATTTTGCTGTCGGATACAATATAAAAAAACATAACGCTCATCTGCTGCAACTCATAATGAAATAATGTTTTTATGAATCATATTGTCGCAGTGAGTTTTATTGAAGTGGAAGTCTGTATGTTGTTTGTGGAGTTGTTTTTTAATGTTATTACTCTTTAATTGTTTGTGATAAAATGTTTTTTTGACCTACATTCATGATGACAATTGAGAATATCAAGTGATAGAACAGGATTCGCAATTCTTATGATCAAAGGTATTGTTGTTTCGATCGTAGTCCAAATTTGAAGGATTTTTTTTTTGCCCTAACAGCATTATCGGAAAATAAGGTTTCTCATTGTTTCATCTCTGGTTTATGCATAGTTTCAAAGATTTGATAACACCAACTAACGCTGTCAAATTCAGCTTCTTATAGATTGAATCCTCAAATTTAGTTATTTTAACAATATACTGTCAGAAGTGGAGAAAACTATAATTTGTATGGGTTTTCCACTTACATTTGAAGTAATTTTAAGAAATTACATTTGAAGAAGAATTTAAGAAATTTGGATCTGGATTATTGTAAATGACAATACAATACATTATTATTCACAGTATAAGTCAGGTTTTGTACTGTAATGACAAAAGTGTTTGTTACACACTCTTTGAAAATTCAGATCATAGCTATACAGAATATTTGGGTATTACTTTTCAGAATTGAAATTAAAAACTAAATAGATATATAACGACCAAAAATAAAAAAGATAGCTTCAAATAGTTTACTCCGCAGCGTGAAAAGTCAGTAGAATATTTGTTAATTGCTCTTTACACATTTTTGAAATGCCAAAGAAACCTTACTGCGAAGTTAAATTTTTAATTTACGGGTAACCCAACTTAAACCCACTTCAAAAACAAACACAATCAGTTCCAGCGTTTGGATCCGCATTTAATCGTGAAAGAAATTCCGTTTAGTCCATGCAATTAAATCTGCAGGAGACAGGAGAAAGATATTAGTTGCAGCTGAACGATCACTATACCAGATAGCTTAATCACGTAAGAGCTTGATGGAATTACGTTCAGTTTATTTGTTGCTTATATAGGTACATCACAAAGGGGGAAGCTAAAGCAAACGATTCTTTTGAACTCATTCGGAAGTTATTTGGAAGATCAAAGTGGAGCTAACTTCAATAATAAACTCATCTAAGAGATGTACTGATAACTACATGCAGAAGATCTTCAAGGAAGGTTAGGAGTAATACGTTAGAAAAGATGAATGTGAGTTTTAGAGGGCCAAAGTTTTTTGTTCGTCATGCTATTCATGCAGCGTTTTATGTATATACTGATTGTAAAGTGCGCTTTGTTTTTATAGGATATTTATTGTCAAAACTAAAGGTGATTTTTTTTACATTATTTTTTAAATCCGCTATGTCTATTGTAATGAAATGTTGAAAAAAAGTTACCAGTGCTGAAAATATTTTTCATACATTTAATAATACAGTATAATTTTAACCCTAAAGGAAAATAAATCATCCATAAATAAAGTTAACGATAAATCCACTATAAAATACAAGTTTTCGTTGATATTTTCAAAAATAATTTTTGTTTATATCGAACCAATAAATTAAAATTCTAAAGGCGTAGGTCTATATGAATAGTTCGATAAAAATAATTAGTCAAATATCTGAATTTCATGGCATCAAAAGTGAGCATTCTAACGATTACATAGATATCATTTTTGCTGGTTAAACATTAATTTAAAATGACAATTTTCAGATTTTAACATCACATCTGCAAAATCTGATTCTCCTATAGTAGAGCGTCTTCTGGAATTTCAACTTTCTAGATCAGCACTGTCTTAGCTATGTCATAACAGCATAATGTCACGTATCAAAGCGTAGCTTACGCAGAAATTATCAACCATTATTTAAAGCAATATTACAGAAAGCGTATTAATCAAATGGTTGCTATAAACTGAAATAAATCACTTTCAGCATACATTCATTACAACAGTGTTCTGAATTAACAGGGGAAAAAATACTGAGGTGAAAAAAAAACATTTTGAAGATTAGTAAAGCTTATTATCTGCTGCGTTATATGCATTGCAGCATGCTTCGTAACATTCTGTCATGTTTCCAAAATCAAACAACACTTGTCTTAAATTTAAGTCTAATCTAAACTCTAATTCCTTCAGTGATCTTTCAACCATTTGGTGAGTTTAGATAGTAAAAATAATATTATCTCTTTTGAAATTATTAATATTAATTATAATAAACTATCTGTTGGTAAAATTTGAACCTTCAATTTATGTCGTACAATATGATGTTTTAATTAATGTTAAGGATAAAATTAATAAACCATCATTATTGGTAAAAATATACTTACAAGTACACTAGCATCTCTATTAAAATACAAGTATACATGATTAACTAGAATGTCAAAAAGCAATATTCATCAACATAATTATGTTAAATTACGCAATTTCTTTAAATACTGTATTAGTCGGACTATTCAATGCAATATTCTGAAACATTAAAACAGGATCTACACATTGATTGCGAATAATTCTACCTCCCAACTTGATGCCATAATTCTTTCAACCTTCCACAATTTCTCACTACTCAATGCAAATGAATGAAGAGAAAAAAAAATCTCTATATATACACGTCTTCTTGTAAATTATAATGAGCACTCTTTAAAAGAAATACTTCCTTTTTATTTAAAGAACTCAGTTAAAATATCAATATTTCAGAAATGAAACAGCAAACCTTAATGAAATAAGTTAAATGAAGCAGACATGTAAAGAAATGCAGAATGAAGCAGAAATTATACAAATGCAATGATGAATTAGGGGAATCGGGAAGAAAAATGTTATAATAGGCAGAGCACTTTGTATTTCCAGCTGGAATAAATTGGCTATACTGTAAACCTCATGATCGCTCTTGAGTTTCGTCGTCTGGAAATAATTTTCAATGCAAACTGCTGAGTTCTTTTTTTCTCTATGATTAAAATTATTTAGGTTGCGAAAGATATAATGTATCAGTATTATAGATTTCATTTACTGGCACGATCTTTTAAAGTTAAAACTATATTTCGAGTGGCCAACACGTTGCAGATTAAAACCCAAAATTTCACTGGGATTGACCTACCAAGACAGAAGATTAACCTATCCAAGACAGGAGATTAACCTATCCAAGTGGGGATATTTACCTAGTCGGAACTGGATACTGACCTAACCGAGACAGGAGATTAACCAACCTGAGCTGCAAGCTAAGCTAACTAAACCTGACCTAACCCTCTTCGCAAATAATAAAAAATGTTCAAGAGCGAATTTTTATTTATAATATGCACCGTATGATCATTTCCTATTTTGATGTACTTCTAAGTAGAAGACAAATTTAAAGACAAATACGCACATATCCTAAGAAACAATGAAATTTTAAATATTACATAAATAGTTTTATGTTATGATAATATAAAGAATATTTTTCAAAAATTTGAGTTCAGAAGACAAAATTCAGTGCTTTTACTCACAACAGTTTTTTTACTTGTCTTTTGCTTTATAGAGGTATGCAGAAATATGGTTTTACTATAAATTGTCAAAGGTTTTCATTACTTGTTCCTACATTTTAACCATTGCTATTTCACTGTACATATACACCATGACAACTGATCGAACAATAAGTGCTTTTGCGAAGTATTCTTTACTGAAAAATTTGAAGAACTAGTTATATTTTCAAGCGAAATCAAAAACGATTTGGCAGGATCATCGGCGGTACCTAACTACGTAGTACATTGAAGTTATGAAAGGCAAAACAACATAAAAGATCAAGCAAAATAATAAATAGTAATGGATCAGTTTTTAAATACTTTAGAAGGAAAGTCTTCATCTCAACATATATAACAACATTTTACTATAACTACAGTATGTAAAAATATGTTAATGTTTTAGGGAAGTAAGTTAAAAAAATAATCACTTATCACTTCGTTTCATTGAATTGTATTGATATCGATAACACACTGACAATTTCACAATTATATGTTTTCTTTCATTGATTTCTAAGTTTTACAACATCAATATTAAAATAGCAGATATCTAAGATAACGTCATTTGGGGCGTCATTTGGGGGTTGCAGGGGGGGGGCATGACCTGGCTTAATTTTTATTTTTATTTTTAAATTAAAAAAGAAAAGAAAAAGAAGGTGAAAATGTAGGAAAAAAAGAGAAAATAATAAAAAAAAATACGGCTAAATTTCCTTTAAAATGAACAAAAAAATCTTTCGACATACAGCGATTTTTACTGATTAATGTCTTAAATCTGTAAAATTGGTTAAAATCCCTGGTTTTATCCATGAAAAACAAAAAAATTTCGAGCTCGAGCTTCCGCCCTCTCATAACTTTTTCTGAAAATTTATTTTTGCCCCCCTCTGGCAGAAAAGTTGAAACGACACCAATGCCAGTATATCAAGGGATCACGTCTTGTCCATACTAACAGTATCATAATAATAAGAATGGATTCTTTATTAAATCGTACATGCAAATTCTTCATAATATTAATTGACATTATGTAAATGAATTTATCATTTTCTAGCTAATACGTTTCAAATCCACAATGAAAATACAGAACATTGTCAATATTTCAGCCAAGACCCTTAGCTTTTATCAAGACATTAAATACATTTACAAATAAATATATAGTAGTTGAAAGGAATATAAACATAAAGTGCATAGTTTGTTGATGAGATTAGGCCAATTATTTAAATTGCAAGGACCTGCTTTATCGTTCATGATTGCGTTTCGTTTTTTCATAATTTCCAGTGATTCTCTTATGTTTCGCTCTATCCAGTAACTATAACATGTTTGATAATTTTTGCTTTACTCCTGTTTAATAAATGATTTCTTCTCCATGAGTGGCCAGCCGCTGCGAATTTTTCTTGATGTCCATTTTTAAATAACTCCGATGTTTTTTTATCCTAGTTTTTATTGACACTATTCTGTATTTTCATTGTGGATTTGCAACGTATTAGCTAAAAATGATGATAATTCCATGTTATAATGTAATCTAAGGAATCGTACGAGAAAGGGGGGATGGGGTGATAATAAGATAAGGTGGGGGGGGGGGAGGTGATATGAGAGGGGGGGATGATATAAGAGAGGGGATGAAAACGAAGCAATTGTACTTTTAGGAATGTCGAGGAATAGAAGAGAGAAAATGTCACACGAAGAAAAGAAGATGGAAATTTAAAAAAGATAAACTCGTGTGGAATGACGATGAGAAGTCAATAAGGAAGAAATTGTATATTTTCGTATTAGTTATAGATTTTATTAAATAAAAATGTAACTAAATTAAATTTTCTTATTGAATTTGTACAAAATTATTCTCCTTGGTACATAAGTAATTCATATAAATTTTTTCTCCTCAAAATTTATAGATCAGGTGTAGATGTTTGAAGATCAGAGGCAGATGTCTGAAGATCAGAGGCAGATGTTTGACCGACAGAAAATGAGCTGCAAACAATAAGCAAAATCCGGAAACAAGATAGAAGAAAGAATATATGTTTTATAAATGAAATGTTTTTAACTGACTACTTTGCATTGGGAAAATATATTAAGAACAGGAAAAATTTAGTATGTGCAATTTGATTTCTTCTATTTGCCGAGTAACTATTATGTAAAATTAAGAAAGAGAAAAATTTGTCGGATTGAATAGCTCAGTTGGTAGAGCACTGTCCTGGATATCAGACCGAGGTCGTTGGTTCGAGTCCCACGTGAGCCGAAATTTTTCTTGTTCTTAATTTATTTTTCCAATGCAAAGTAGTCAGTTAAAAACATTTCATTTATAATAT